>JAHBBA010000601.1:0-119387 GCA_018806925.1 Skeletonema costatum | reverse complement strand
TTGGAAGCTTTTTGTGAGCATTTTTCTTCGATACTGACACAGCATCATTTTCTTCAACAAGCAGTGCTATAGTCTCGTGCTTCCCGCCCTGGCAAGCTAAGTGAAGAGGAGTGTTGTAAAATCTATCCACCGCGTTGAGAGTGCTTTCATCAAAACCAATCAAGTGTTGTATCACGCTGGTAGATTCGTGATGGCGACATGCCACATGCAAAGGTATCACACCGCTGTTATCGGGAGTTTGTATGGCATTCGGATTTCCTTTCACGAGCAGTTTGATAGAGCCCAGAGCAGCATTTTCGAGAAGCGCGGTGTGTAGAGGGAGTCGTCCATTTTCATCAGGTGTCATCATAAAGTGCCGGTCACTCATTTGTTCGGCGTAGGCGAATTGGGTAGTGAGAAAGACACTTATTTCTCTGTTGTCACAACGATCTCGAGTGCCTGTCAGAATTGTTTTGTGATCAACCAGCGATTCGGGGTGTGCATCATACAAAAGTTGAATGACTTTGATAGCAGCATTCAGACTTGAGGATGGGAATGAAAAGTCATTGGTTCTGCGACATGCATAAACTAAAGGGACTCTGCCTCCATATTCCTGCAATAATATGCTGGCATCACATGCCAAAAGAATTTGCACCTTTTCCACGGCGACTGCCGGGTCCTTTTGCATGTTCACATCTTCATTCCTGATGCACCTTAAGCCCGTCAAAGCGCAGAAAATGGGATAACCGATATCGTCGCCTGACACATGAATTTGCTCGGGATAATTGTCTACGAAGTATTTCACTGTGGCACTTGTACCAGACTGACAAGCATAATGTAGGGGGAGAAAACCTTCACAACTAGCAATAGGAATCCGTGCTGATGCAGGATATGCCTCAATGAGCTCGCGACAAAAGTCTGGAGATCGTGAACCCCTTCCGCAAGCAATATGAATTGGGAGATAACCATCATTATTAACATGCCGGACGGACCCCGGGCATTTCTCCAGGAGTAACCGCAAAATTTCTATGGAAACCATATCGTCTAGTTCGTCGTTGTCGCAAAGATGATGAAGAAGCATCCAACCTTCATCATCTTCCTGACGAACAGAATCGGGATGAGCATCGACGAGGCGTTGCACTATGTTCAGCGTGACGTGTGAGTTTCCGCAAGCCAAGCGGAGAGGAGTATAACCACTTTCCCAAACAACGCCCCCGCCGCTCTTCAGTGTTGCCACTGTTAGATTGGGATTACACGACAAAAGGAGCTCTACCATTTTCGCAGCAACCTCCGAATCCTGTCGATCACGCATACCCATGATTGCGAGGTAGATGGGATTACCGTCTTCACTTTCATCATGGATTCCGTCTGGGTAAATTTCGAGCAAGTATTTCACAGTGGCAACAGTGCCAGATTGACAGGCCAAATGGAGAGGCAGCATGCCCCTCGAATTTTTGATCCGCTCAGATCCAGGGTATGATTCAATTAGCATGCGGCAAAATTCAGGAGATTTTGAGCTGACACAAGCAAGATAAATTGGAAGATCACCATCTTTGTCTGCATGACGGGCAGACTGAGGAGATGTGTCTAACAGAAACTTCAATATTTCCAATGCAATTGCATCATCTAAATCATGGTTGCAACAAAGATGATGGATAGGCATTAAACCGACATAATCTTGGTGCGTGATAGAGACGGGAGAAGCATCGAGGAGGAGTTGCACTATCTTGAGTGTGACATTGTTGTGATTGCATGCAAGGTGAAGGGGATGTTGCCCGTAGTCATCTGTACCACCGGCAGCGCGTGGGACGAAGACGACAAGGCATCTAATTATCTCCTCAGAAATTATTTCATTTGAAATGGCATTATGCATAAGCAATGGGTCAAAAGCCGTTGCTGCTTCCGGGTAGGCATCATACAGGAGATGGATGACTCTGAGACCAACATGCAAGTTGGAATCATCATATTCCTGTAGTAAAGCATATTCTAATGGAGTTGAGCCATTGTATGTCTGTGATGCTACATTAGGATCTCGTGCCAGCAGGAATTCTACCATTTTTGCAGCAGTGCTTGAGTCATTCCCTCGATCGCAGTCTCGATCGCATATACCTTCTATAGCGCAGTGGATTGGGTATCCGTTATCGCTAGTCGTCGCGATGTCCGCATGAAAAATATTGAGGAAATATTCTGCTGTGGCAACAGTGCTAGATTGACAAGCCAAATGAAGAGGCAGCATGCCACTATTATTCACAATTCTCTCCGATCCAGGGTATGATTCAATTAGCAAGCGGCAAAATTCAGGAGATCTCAGTCCTTCACAAGCAATATGAATTGGAAGATCGCCATCTTTGTCTGCATGACGGGCAGACTGAGGAGACTTATCTATCAGAAACTTCAATATCTTCAATGCTTTCTCCTCCTCTAGATCATAATTGCCACAAATCAGATGGATAGGCATGAAACCGTTATTATCTTGATGCATGATAGATTCGGGAGCTGCGTCGATGAGGAGTTGAACCATTTTTAGAGTCACATTGTCATTCCACAAAACATAATGAAGAGGCAATTTTCCATCATCATCATCAGCCATGGCAGCGGTGGTAATTTTTCCGAGTATGCAGCGAATAATCCCCTCTGTAACTCTTTCATTATCGCAGACTTCATGGAGGAGAAGTTCCTCTTCAGTGGTGTCATGCGGCAGATCAAAATCAACTACTCTTAGCCGATTAATCTTATCCCGGAGGCCGTCCTCGGAGAGAGAGTCAGAGCGGCAATAGTCAGCCAATTGCTCTGTCAATAAGGCCTGTCTATTACTGTGTTGGTCACTCATTGTCAAAGTGATAAATCACCGAAGCCAGCTCTCTCTAAGCAAGTAGCTGAGTAGCTTGATACCGATTACCGAGGCGAGAGGAGCGAGCGAGGAGTAGACACGACTCCAAAACAAAGTGTTACCCTATTATTTTCAGCGATATCAATTAACCCCCCTTATTATCTCGTGTAATGTGATGAGTAATGATTTCTCCACCCTCGCCTCGCTCCCTCGGGAACATTTTCCCAGGAATGAATGGCGGGCCTCACCTCCATCCTCCCAACTTTTTCTTCATTCCAATGACGATGGGGCGCTAGCTCACAACATAGGTTCATGTCGATTATCTAGCCGCAGCCACCTACGTAATAAAAATGGACGACGCCCATAGATTTATCCATGTCATTCGAAGATGGTGATGACCGGCCCAGCTCGCCGCATAATACCAGAGAAACTGCCATAGTCATTGACGACAGTGATGATGATTTTGACATGGCACAAAAAATGCCGGCGGCATCAGCAGCGTCCATGCCGTCATGGTCGAGTACAACGACCGCTGCGGCGTATAACTCTGCAGAAAACAGCAATAGTGCCACAGCGGCTGCAGGGTCTCCTTCTGCACAAGCTGTTGGGTCAGCCGCGGCACCCACTTCACCAATAAACCGCACTTGCGCCTCTTGCGGCAAGGAGGGCAACAATCTCAAAAAATGTTCCGCCTGTAAATCAGTCCACTACTGTAATGCCACCTGCCAATATTCCCATTGGTCCGAACATCGAGACGAGTGCCATAAAAATCGTACAGCGGTAAAGCGTGAACAACAAACAACACTATGCCACTTCCACATCGGCACGGGTATCCATGTCCCCCACCATGAATCATGCTCCATCCGCCATGAATGACCTTCATGTTCCACCCGCGGTTGCGGCAGCGATATCGGCAGCCGCTGCAGCGAATCGAAGCAAAAAATATAGTTGCTCCTTATGCCCACAAAAATTCATGACACAGAATCAAAGACGTAAACATGAGAAAAAATGTCGCAAGAGGCACCTCAAAAAAGCAACGACAGAACGTGGTAATGGAGGACGCGGTGTCGGAAAAGTAAAGGCCGAAAAACCAAAAGCCAAAGAAAAGGAGGAGGGGGAAGAAGACGTCGAAGAGGCAGATGAAATCACCTACACTAGTTACAAACCTCAAAAATTGACCTTTGGAATGGACCATCCAGATCCAGTGGTGGAAAATTCCACACTGAGTGCAGTGGAACCTCCCGAGGTGGAGTATAATCTTGCCATGCCAGCGGATATTTTGTCTGTTGGCAGATTGTCGAATTTGCAGTTGGAGGCGATTGTGTATGGGTGTCAGAGGCATTTGATTGATTTGCCGTTGAAGGAGGGGGTGGTGTTTGATGGGGGGGAAGTGGTGGTGGAGAAGCCTGCTCGGGCTGGATTCTTGTTGGGTGATGGTGCAGGTGAGTGTTAATCATTACTGTGTTGAAGATGACTGTCGTTATTATGCATGTTCTCACTCAGTTCTCGCCAACTTATTTATTAACGTTTTCAGGGATGGGTAAGGGTAGAACCCTCGCTGGATTTGTCATTGAAAATCTAGCAAGGGGCCGGAACAGACACGTGTGGGTTTCTGTCAGTTCCGACTTGTACGAAGATGCCAAGAGGGATCTTCGTGATTTGGGATTGGGGGACTATGCTGACACGCATTGTTACAACCTTGGCAAACTACCCTACGGAGATCTCACTAAGTCTCATCCAGAGGGTGTCATGTTTGCCACCTACTCGACACTCATTAGTAAGAACCGACAAAAGCAGACAAGATTGGATCAACTCATTGATTGGTGTGGCGGGGAGGATTTCGATGGGCTTGTCATGTTTGATGAATGCCACAAGGCCAAGACGATTGAGTTGGATGCGAACGGGAATCCCAAAACAGTCGGCAAGGGGTCTGAAAAACGAGAGAAATCAAGTCAGACGGCAAAGAACGTCGTCCATCTCCAACAGGCCTTGCCCCGTGCGAGAGTGGTGTACTGCTCGGCTACTAGTGTGAGCCATCCGAAGAATCTTGGGTTCATGAGCAGGCTTGGCCTGTGGGGACCGGGAACGGAGCACCCGAGTGGCTTCAATCAATTCCTAGATGGTCTAAAGAGACTTGGAACTGGGGCTATGGAGTGAGTATCTCTCTGAGTTATTTTGTGCTCATGTTATTGTTATCTTCCCTTTTTGCTCATTCTGTCGCTTGTTTCACTATAATGTAGACTCCATGCCATGCACTTGAAGTCGATTGGTGCTCTCTGTGCCCGCACTCTCTCCTACGAATCCTGCGAATTTGAGCTCGTGGACGGTATTTCTGATGAGAAAGTAAGTGCCATGTACAACAAAGCCTCCGAGATCTGGACGGCGTTACACTCTCAGTTGCTCGATAGGTGTTCCAAGATCAAGAAGCGAGATGACAATTATGAAAAGATTGCCAAGTGGTCGGAGGAGATGGAGCTCACTGCAGAGATGCGTTACCATTTGGAGTTGCATCGAGACTCTGATTCTGAGAGTGATCGTGATGATGACGACAAGCTGGTCGAGGAGAGGAGACTTCGTCGTACGTATCGTGAGAGAAAGGCAAAGAATCTACTAGGTAAGGATTTTGATTCATCGGTGACTAATATAATGACTACACACACCTCATTCGTGCTGATATTTTTTCCTCTTCTGTACATCAGGGTTGTTCTGGTCTGCCCATCAAAGATTCTTTCGAAGTCTTTGTATTGCCAGTAAGGTCGATACCGCTATTTCTTTAGCTAAGAAAGCACTAGCTGACGGTAACTGCTGTGTCATCGGTTTGCAGAGTACAGGCGAGGCCCGATCCAAGGGAGCTGCCGCCGCTGCTGGAATCAATGAGGACTCCGGAGGATCATTTGAAGATTTTGTATCAGCCCCAAATGAAGGTATGTAATCCTCTCACGACCATGTCTACATTCTGTTATAGATTTGACGTTTATCTAACACATCTCTCGTTGCTGCTCTGTGTCACTAGATCTGAAGCGAATCATAATGATGATGTTTCCACTGCCACCGAAACCTCGTGGAGTTATCGCCCCAGTGTTTCTGAATGTGAACAAGAGTAAAGATGACGATGATGTCATGGAAGACAGCGCCACTCCATCTGGGCAGCGTTTCGAGTTGGGCAAAGTAATATTGAAGGAGTTTGAAGATCCAAGTACTGGAAAGATGAGAATGTATAAGGGCACAATCAAGAAGTATTCCGAAGACAAACGACTCTACAACGTAGAGTTCGAGGATGGTGATTCTGAGGATATGACCGAAGCGGAAGTGGCAAGTTGTGTCGAAGATGAAGAGTCAGGGAAGGCAACTTCCTCCGGCCGCTCCTCTCGCTCTGCACGTCGCAAGAAAGTCAATTATTCCGAAGTCAATGTCGACAAAGATGGCAACACGGGTGGTTCAAAGGGGATGAAGAGAAAGCCTAGCAAGAAGGGACGCAAGTCAGCCAACAAGAAGCGCAGGGGAGCTAACAACTCCATCTCCATGGCAAACTATGACGATGAAAGTGATTATGAATATGAAGCCGAGCAAGACGAAGATGATGATACCATCGATGCTGATGACGATCCCTTTGATACTACTGGAAGTGGCAAACAGCCTGCTAGGGGCAAGTCCAAGAAGGACAAGGGCAAGGGTTCCATCAAACGCATCCAGTGGGATGAAATTGATCTGAGCTTGGACACTTCAGCTAGCGTGGAGAATGAACGCATGGTGGAGTACAGAAAGGCCTGTGAAAAGGTGAAGGGGTGGCTCGACGATGTAGATGATTTGGCCCTCCCAGCTAACCCATTAGACCGTCTTTTGAACGAGTTGGGAGGTCCCGATAAGGTCGCCGAGTTGACTGGGCGCAAGATTCGTCAGGTCAGACGCTTCGATGAGTCAAAGGGAAAGATGGTAGTTTTCTATGAGAAGAGGAAGGGTGCAGGTCGCTTTGATCAGATCAATGTTGAGGAGAGGAACAACTTCCAGTCAGGCAAGAAGTTGGTGGCCATTCTATCCGAAGCAGCGTCTACTGGTATTAGTCTGCAAGCTGATAAGCGTGTCGGAAATCAGAAACGTCGTGTCCACATCACGTTAGAGCTGCCTTGGTCTGCTGATAAGGCTATCCAGCAGTTGGGACGGACTCACAGGGCTAATCAGACGTCAGGTCCGAGCTACAAGTTCTTGATTAGTGATGTTGGAGGTGAGAAGAGGTTTGCAGCTGCTGTTGCCAAGCGGTTAGCCCTCATGGGAGCATTGACACAGGGCGATCGTAGGGCGACTGGGCAGTCGAATGCGTTGGGCTTGGGTGGATTTGACTTCGACAATAAATTTGGCAAGCTTGCACTCAAGACTATGCTAGGGGAGATCTGGAAGTGTAACAAGAATTGCCTTACTGATGCTCCAGAGAAGCTTGTCCTCGATGCCTTGAAGACAATTGATTCTCGTCTTAGTGAAGCGCTGGACCAGGGCCTTGCAACCTGGAAGAAAAATCTTGCCCCGTACTCAGATGATACCAAATCTGAGCAGGATCACTACAAAATGATGGAGGATTTGCTTCTTCACAAATGTCCTCAGCTCGCAGAGCAGCGCGTGAAGGCCATCGGAGAGGGCAAGAGTGTAGTGAAATACTTGGAGAAGCTTCTGGATGGCACCGAGACGAAGGAGGCAATCAAGCCCAAGATTGACGAAGAAGTCAAGGCTGCCATGGAGGCTGGCCTAAACTTCAATGTGCTGTGCTTCCTTTGGTTGTTTGATGTTGGTGTTACGGAACAATCAGCATCTGGAGCGAATAACTATTTCAAGAAGGGAAAGCCGATTGATGTCCCCAAATTCCTCAATCGTACATTGGGCATGAATCTGTTGAGACAGAAATTGATCGTTGAACATTTCATCAAGCATCTCGGAAAGCAAGTTACTCTCGCAAAGCGTGAAGGAACGTACGATCTAGGTATTCAGACTATCGGTGGTCACAGTGTTGTCATCGAGAAGCCTAGATCGTTTTGCTTTCGTGGACTTGAAGCAAAGGATGAGCGTGTTCTTCTATACAAAGTCAACTTGGATCGTGGAATGGACGCCGAAACTGCGATGCAGCTCTACAAGGAAGCAGAGGCGTCGTCCGACAACGAAACAAATTCCTCTGCAACCAATATTGGAGCAGTAGGGGGTTTTGGTGTTGGTCAAGTCCGTGTAATCAAGTCGGGGTTTTACATCGATCGTCGTGACGTGTTCAAGGAGGTACCAAGGATGTTCCTCATCATCAACCAGGGCCGCGCGAGCAACAATTGTGTTGTTGTTCGCCCCAACGAGGGAAAGAAAATATGGACGAAAGAATTCGTATGGAAAACATGGCTTCATGGAAATGCTTGCCAGCTGACACTCTGCACTGATATCAATCAGGCAATGGTAACGTGGAAGAAGGAGTTTGATCTTGCAGACCGCCCTTCATCCGAGCGGTACCAGCGGTACTGTTATGGTCGTCATACCGAATCTTGCATTTTCGGAGGAGACATCATTCCGATCTTGAACAAAATCCTTGCTTCTTCCAATCTAAATGGGATTGGACTTGCCAACGATATGTCTCTCGTCATGCCTGATGTAGTTAGGGTGGAGCCACCTGGGAAGACTCCTGAGGACGACTCGGCCAATGAAGTAACTGAAAGCACAGTGGATGAACAAGCTGAAGACGAGGATGATAGCTCTGAGCCCCCTGCCGTCGGGCACAAAGTCGCCCTCAAGATGCTCGGAGGGAGTGTTTTTTCGCGGTGCAATCACTGAGGTGAGTAGTAACAAGACGTTATGATTGTCTGCACTTCATTGCTACATTGTAACTAACTTTTCTTTCTTGTTCTTGTCTACTTTTCAGTGCAAGGATGACCCTGAGTCATTCATCACCACCTTCACTGATGGGTCCGTCGTTGAGATGAGTACTGATGAGGTGAACAAAGCAAGGCAATTGTTTGACACAGAATGGACTAAATTAGTGGTCGATGCAGATGTACCAAAAGCTGTGGCATCAAGCATTGAGGTCCATAATTCAGTAAATGCTCAAGCTCAGGGCGCTACTCGCCGCCCTATTCTTCCAGCTGGGGAAGAGAAAACTACTGAGGAGTATGAAAAGATATTCGAAGAGGAGTATGATGGCGATGTGCCGGACGTGTTGGTGGGGCTTGAATTTCCGAAGAAAGAATTGAGATTGTACTCCCAGAGTGCACACGATCACGTTTTTATTCCTTTCTGGCAGTTTGTGTTGCGCAAGTTGGCCGAGCGTTTATTGGAGGAGGGTGCACATTCGTCTCGTGAATTGCTCAATCTTGAGAATGCTGAGAGAGTCAAGCTTCAGCAGGGGTAATGAAATCATCTCGAGGCTGGACTGAGAGAGGTTCCTTGTATGTGTGGGCGGATGCAGACTTTGGACAAGTAGAAATGATCATATGATAGAAGTGAGCAAAACATAGAGACACATGTTTGTTTGAACCAAATTCTTATATTTTTTCCTATCAAATCAGACTACAGTGGAAGAAGTGCAAGACCTGGCCAACATGTATTCCCACTCCCAAGCACACCACAAATTATTCTCGCCGCCTATCATTCCCCCAAAGTATCGAATTTTCGCTTCCTATCATTCTGTAACAAGTCCATAACGTAGTTCATCATCAACTCCGGATTTGATTTGAGCAAACGAAACGTGCTCTCGATATACGTGTTACTTTCACGATCACTCACAGCCCTGCTTTCCCAAAGTAAATCAATTGGAAGCTTCTCATGTTTGTTTCTCTCAGATACAGACACTGCATCGTATTTTTCTAACAGAAGCGTTATGGTATCATATTTTGCACCACGGCAAGCATAATGAAGAGGAGTGTTGCCTTCACTATCCACAGAATCGAGAGTGGACAAATCAATGCCTAGCAAGTAGTCAACAACGCCTGCAGATTCATGATACTGACATGCAATGTGCAAAGGTAATGCCCCGCTGATATCAGGAGATTGTATGGCATTAGAATAACCCTTCACGAACAGTTTGATTGTACCAAGATTGAAATTACCGCTTAGGGCAGTGTGAAGGGGAAGCTGCCCATTTACATCTCGCCTTGTAATGTAATTCTGGCTGTTTGATTGTCTAGCGTGATTGAACTGGGCGGTAATGAAATCCTGCACTTCTTGGGCAACTTCATGTCGTCGAACCTGACCAAGTCCTACTCTCAACAACAATAAATCGTGGAGAACTGCGTTGGGATATGCGTCATACAATATCCTAACAATTTCGAGACCTGCATTCAGGGTCGGATTCTTTGCCAAGATGGCAGCTCTCGAAATCGGAAGCATGTCATTAAACTCCTCAAGCGCAATGTTGGGATTAGAGTCTAGCAGAAATTTTATCATTTCCACAGCAGTAGTTGGGTCGTAAGGCGGTATATCAGGCGGTATATTATCATTCAGACCCAGGCGTGCAATAGCCAAGTGAACTGGAGTCCCATGTTCGCCAGCGATAATATCAACACCATCAGGACAGAGGTTGTAAAAAAATTTCATAGTATCAAGAGTGCCACACATACATGCCCAATGAAGAGGCCAATTTTGAGAGGCAGTAATGAAGGCACCCTCAGGATAACCTGCAAGTAACCTGCGGCAAAATTCCGGAGATTTTTCCCCTAATCCAGCAGCAGCATGGATTGGTAAGTAACCATTCCTCTCCTCAACATGGCGGAGCTGCTCTGGATAATTCTGGATAAAATAATCTAGTATTTCCAATCCATCTTCCTCCTGACTACGAATGCCACTACAGAAACAATGAAGAAGCGTCCAACTAAAACGTTTCAAATGGTGAGCAGTTTCTGGCTGTGCATCGATGAGGATTTTTACAACACTGAGAGTGACGTTTGGGTTATCTTCAAAGGCAACGTGGAGAGGCAGCCGTCCCTTTTCATCGGCGATGGCAGCAGCACCAGGGAAGTGCTCAATAAGGCATGAAATTACCTCCTCTTTTATTGCTTCGTTATGACAGGCACAATGGAGCGGAGTTTGCCCTATATTATCAATAATTTTGTCAGCACCGGGGAAAGCATCGAGAAGGTATCTAACCATCCCCTCCGTAACATTCTCATTCAAGCAAAGTGCATGTAAGAACTCATTATCCTCTTCAATTTGATAACCGTGCTGGACGAATTCATCAACCCGACAGCGGACGCCGTCCTCTGTCATAGATTCAATATTTTCACAATAATTAAACCACTCCGTTAGCAGATCTGCGGTGTAGTGGTTGTTGCCGGCTTGTTCTTGTTGAACGGAGCTCATTGCTGATAGTGAGGGGAGACGTGTGAAGTGTGTTCCCAGCTATGGACATTAATCGTTCTGGTGGCTTTGATGTTGCGGCCACAGTGTTTTAATGTTTTAATACTCGTAGAAAAAATGTTCAATTTTTTTGGAAGGACACGTCAGGGGGGACAGGAGCTTCAACGGACGGGGTGGCACGCTTTTGTGTTCGGCATAATACCATACACAGAGCTGTCTTCGTGGCTGCGCTGCTGCATACAATAAATATCGACTCGGCTGCTTCCGGTCGTTGTTGATGCGCCGTCTCGATCGACGCAGAGGAGCGAGCGAGGAAATACCGACAAGCATTTACAAGACTCATACGGTTATGGAACGACGCGGAACGAGAAGCTGGAGTGTTTAGGCTCTCGACCGCTCTTTTGGACCAGGAGACAGTACATATATTGCGGAACAACATAATGATTTGACAAGCAGAACCGATGCACTAGTCTTGATGATACTCATCACAATGAGATGATAATACATCATGAACTTTTCTACGGATAGAAATCCCTCACTCTCTTAGTCTTAGTTGTGAGATGCCAGGCAGTTGAACATATTAGTATAAGTATAAGAGAAGAGAAGTCTTTCATCATCCAAAAGAGTTGTACGAGCAAGAAATCAAAATCTAGTTGCCAAGTCATTAAGAACATACATATATTAGATCACATTCATTTAATAGCTGTTCATTCTTGCACATAACGCTGGTTCCTCTTCCATTCGACTGCAGAATATTGTGGAGGACCGCTAATCTGAACTGTATTTTCCTCAAAATCATAGTCGTTCTCCCTCGCCCATAAGTAGTATGCGTCCGTGCAAGCGGAACTCGAGTCACACATCTGCGTGGGAAACGTCGAATCTGTGGGGCAGAAATTCTCATCGGAATAATCACTGGATGAGTTTGACAAAATGGTCGCAACCACTCGGGAACTTGAGGTTCTACGCAAAAGCCGGGTGCATTGCACTGCAAATCTGATAAGAGAGGAGTGTTTTCAGAGTGAGAGGAATTTCCACTAATGTTCAAGCCACCTTGACGAAGGTATGGATTGTGACGGATGATGAAGTATGTTAGCTCTCCCAGCTCATTCAAACCGCTGACATCAATATATTCCAAACGAGGGTTTGCTTCGAAAAAGAATCCACCGCTATCCAGTGTCTTTACTTTCGACATATCAATACTTTCCAAATTTGGATTATCACAAATCATGAAAGGACGATTGCGGTTCAGATGAAGGGCTCTGGCATTATGGCAGAGTAGAGAAACAGCGCCTCATCGCCGTCTCTTCCAGGATAGCAGTAGCCAGAGTCACCTGGTCCATCAGATGATGGCTCATTGTCACCTCTATTTTTCCTCAATAACGATGAGACGAATTTCAATGGTATTATTACTGACGCTTAGTGTCTACACCACTTACCGTGCATTTCCTGTTGCTGCTTCTTGGGATTAGATCCAATAACTTCCACAGGTAGATCTGCAGTAAGAGTGGGTAGAGGAGCATCATTATCATTAGTGAGAATGAAAACCTTCAACCATGCAGATGCTGCGAGACGTTTCATTGAGATGGACTTACCAATTTTTTTCAGCTGGTGGCAACCGTTTACCTCGAGTCCACCTTCCATAATAACTATCTCTGGCATTTCAATCGATTTAAGATTGGGCATCTCCGTTATCAATGTGTCGCTTTCTATCAAATGGAGAGATGGAAAATACATCTTGGGCAGGCCAACAATGATAAACTCAAAGTCCTCTCCGACTTCTTCAAGATTTGGAACATCAAGTTGCTTCAAATTTGGAAGACTTGAAATCGTTAGATCTTCGTCAATACGACGCAATTCTGGTAGCTTTATAGTTTTCAACCGAGGAGAATTATCGAACTCAAGGTCTTCTCCGATGTACTCAAGTTTTGGAAGATGAAACTCTTTCAAAGAGATTGTGGAATATATTTCCAAGTCCCTCCAATCCACACCAAATTCGGGTGATTGATTGTCAGTAAGTCGCCACAAAAGTGGAGCTCGTAGTCTTCACCGATGTAGCTAAGTTCGGGGGTGTCAATAGTCTCCAGATGAGTGTTATATTGAATCCACAGATCCCATCGAATCGTGGTGAGTTTTGGCAAATAGATTTCAGAGAGATTTGGATTGTCTTGAATAATAAGATGTAGCCCAACCTCCTGAAGGAGTGGAAAGTCAAATTCTTGAAGATGAGGATTATCCTTGAGTTCCAGCGTGCGTCCAACAAATGTTAGAGAGGGTAGCTCTATCGTATTGAGACAATTGTATCTGATCTGGAGGAATTCATGGACTTCTTGAAGGTCATCGACATGGAATGTAGGTGCCTCGCTGTATGTGTACTGATCGTCATGATCATTAATCACTCCAAGCAGAGCTAATGATCCAACAACCACTTCGAGTTCAGTGAGAACTACTTTTTGAAGATACACCGTTGTTCAACCTTCTTCACTCTACTTGACACAATCTATTATAATGTCTGCGTAGATGACTCCATTGCTATCTGGATGATAGAGGCTTTCCAACTGTAAGCAGCTACCGCCATAGTCTTGGCTCATGCTGAAAGATCCAATCGCCTTCGTGTTCTTGGCCTTGACTGCTTTCGCGATCTTTGCGACCTTGCTTGCTCTTCCAGTTCCAGTTCCAGTTCCAGTTCCAGTTCCAGTTCCAGTTCCAGTTTCCAGTTCCAGTTCCAGTTCCAGTTCCAGTTCCAGTTCCAGTTCCAGTTCCAGTTCCAGTTCCAGTTCCAGTTCCAGTTCCAGTTCCAGTTCCAGTTCCAGTTCCAGTTCCAGTGCTTGTCTTCTCATTCGTGTAGGTGTAGCTCATGGACTGTTGAGTGCAAAAGGGTCAAAGAGATAAGTTATTAATGCCACGAAACAGACACAGGCAACGGAATCCAAATGAAGAAAGAGAAGATGCAGAATACTCACTTCGTAGCCGCGGCCAAACGCATGTGTGTTCATGGACAGCGACATCGACTGCGCAGAGGCAGTCGCAGCCGCGGCGGAGAGGATTAACAATACCTCCAATAAGGTCTTCATGATGTTCTCAGATTGAATATTATGTTCACTACATACATCAGGCTGAAGCTGGCTGGCGAGACACGTTGTCACCGTGTATTTTTTGAACGTTTGTGTGTGTGTGCAGATGCAGACTTCAGACAGTAATAATGATTATATACACGATAGAGGTGATAATCCACGATAAAGGTGAACATAAAATAGAGAGAGTTTGGTTGAACAAACATGAACTCTTTTACTTCTTCCTACAGCAAATCAGACTCTACCGGTGTAACTCATGCGGAACACTCATCGCTTGCTGTCTGGTGACCCTTTCGGCAATATAAAAGGCCGTACGATAACAAGTACCCCGCTGGTCCGTTTTAGGTAGATATCTAATCTGATTATCTTTGAATTTAATATAAGGATCGGTCCTTGCCAGACAGATTGGCAAACGAGATACATTGTAGTTTTACCGAAGAGACTTTCCTGCTCATGTTTGAAAGGGAAGGGGAAATCCCCAAAATGGGTTTGGGAGAGTGCATGCATTGCGATCAATCTTTTGTCGTGTAACCCTGATGACCTGCGGTCAGTGTAAGTTTAAAGTCCTTCTTTACTATTCGAGAGAATGCCAGCCAGGTTGCTGATTGGCTGTGCCACGCGAAGAGGAGTGTTAGTGTTACAATTTTGTTGATACTCATACGCGACAGCGTCAGAATGCAAAGGCTACAAGTACCGCTATATTGATGAGCAACGGGAAGTAGATACAATATATGAGGGAGTTACAACATTGTATTCTTGAAGTGAATTGGAGTAATTGTAAAGTCTATAATCATGCTGGCCTAGATCATTCCCCCTCTATCAGATTTGCATCCACTAATCCATTGGGAGTGGAGGGAGATCTTATTAGCGCATACAGCAGAATTCGAAATGAATGTAAAAACGTCATTCTACCCAGGCTGAAGCTACATCCCCCTCCAAAGCCCCTCACGATGCGAAATTGCATCCTGTGTGGCAAAAGACTGAATGGATAGACACCAATTATTCATGCACAAGCACTCTGGGTCACAATACACTACTTCAATCTTGCCATGCTGGCAGTCACCAAGGCCTCCAAACGCCGCAATGACTTTGCCCGCCTCTTCTGCAGTTTCATATTCTAGAAAAATCTTCGATGCTCCCGGTCCGCTACGAGGAATGATGACCTTCAGCAACATCCCAAACTTGGAGCACATTATCTGCATCTCTTCAAAAAGGGCAGTGTATTGTGCATCGTCCTCTAATTCATCACGATCACGAATCGTGTTCCTCAATTCAACGCATGGCGTTGGCGTGCCCACTGCTGATTCGTTTGCAGCGTTTTGCCGAAGAATGATCCTTGTCTGCAAAATTTGCTCTAATGACTCTATGCCACTTTGTTGTTGCCAAGGTCCAGGCTCACCAAAGTCGTCCCTGTGGACACTCTTCATTTCGTCCGAGGATTTTTGATGAGCACGGAGAACCTTCGCAAATTCATCTTTCGTTACGTGCCCGTGCTTGAACCCAGCCTTGACATTCGCCAATGAATGCCCGTCCCCGGCACAGGCTGCAATCATCCAATGTTTCTGTGCACGTTCAAAGTTTCCAGTTTGGGCCTCCATACAGCCAAGATTTTGTCTCGCCATCAGAACTCCCCCGATGGCCGCAATTTGATAGTGGTGCACAGCTTTGGACACGTCTTGTTCAAGGCCTTTTCCAGTCTGATATGCATAGGCAATGTTTGAGATGTGCCCCGGACGACCCGAGGTCTGCTGCTCGAAATAGTAGCTCAAATCCCTTGTCAAGATCTTGCACTAGACCCATCTGTCCTGTGCGAAAAAAAGCTCCCCAGAGTATGGCATGCCCCGGCATCGTCTAGCTCGCACCGTTTCTTCAACCTTTCAATGGCCTCTTCATTCGATTGGGGTGGGGGCTTCCTGCAAAACGGACAAGGACAAGAGGGAGGCAACTTCCGCTTCGGATCCCCTCCCATCCCAACAATGAAGCATCCGCAGCAAATATTTTTCCCACAGCATTCTTGGTACTTTGTCTGGGACACATCCTTCTGCGGCAACAAACAAATGCCACATTCCTCCTTCGGCGGAGGCGGCTGGAACAACTCCTCGTCCGGTTTACCTGCATGCGTTTAGCTTCAGCCCTCTGCAGTACGGTTCTCGTCGGCACGAAAGTTATTATCGGCCGGGGAAGGCCAAGTATTGGCACGATTTCCCGACAGCCTTCCCATCTCCTCCAACGACGTCAAAACGATTTATTTATCAGCACTATGCCCCCTTTGCCGGTCGCATCATCTGCTGATTTTTTTGGTGTCGCCGTTTTGCTTCTTCCCCTTCTTCTTTTTGTTGTGCTTCGACTTCGATGGCATTGTTGAAGTGGTGTGGTGATGGTGAATAGTGAGCGGAGATATGTGAAGTGCGTTTCCAGCTATTGTGCATTAATCGTTCTTCTTGTGGCTTTGATGTTGCGGCCACAGTTGTTTCACTTTTTGATCCCGTAGAATGCAATGCAGTGCTGAATGCTGAAATGCCTGATTTTTTGGCTAAATAAGTTAGCATTTTCATTTTGGCGGGCCCGACTCTCCACCATTTTTTGTGCTTCCGCCGTAAGTTCTTGGTTTCTCTATCTACTATCTAAAATCTCCAAGATGAAACCAATGGCCCGCTGCACCAGCCTCTACGGCCCCTCTCGGCCTCCACTGCTACCTAAATCATCGCTGTTTGCAATGGCGGCACTTCTCTGTTGCGTCAACGCCAATCATTTGATCGGTCTAAACTGGCCACGTCATCGAAGAAGATCTCAGCCGCTGTTTGCATCTACCAACAAGAATTATAAACTGAACAACAATAACAACATGCCTGTTCTATCATTATTCGGAGTGAGAGGAGGTGGAGATGATGATTTGGTGCAGGAAAATCCAGAATATGCACCACCTAAAGATGACAAAGTAGATAATTCCGACGGCACCGATGATGACGACACCACTTCTGATGATGGGAGCGACAGTGAAGAAAGTGAGATTGAAGATGATGAATCATCAGATGTAGATGAGGAATTATCGGATAAAGAAACAAATAAATGATGGCGAGGGCGAAAGAGCAAGAAGATGTCGTCACAATTTTCAAAAGCAAACAATCAAAGCACACATCATCCATATCGAAATCCAAATCATCCAAAAAGAGATTAAGTATCAACAAACGCCTCTACAAACTATGGAAACACAATCAATTGAACATTTACGTCCTGCTTGCAATCATTGCCTTCCGGAAAGAAATTTATCATTTCTGTATTCAGTAATAACATCATACCGACACAAGTTAGTCCAATCACTGGCGAGAGGAAGATTGTATTGCGGTGGTCGACTGATGTGTTGAAGCTGATTCTGGTAGCGGAGATTGTTAGACGGTACTTTTTGCCCTCTCGATCTTCTATTGCAATGACAGATGATGATAGCTCCATTGCAAAAAGAAATCAAACTCGAACTGATGATGGCGTTGAAGAAGACATGCCTACAAAACCTTCCCCTGCAGTTCCATTAATACTACTTCTTGTGATAGTAATACTTCCCACACTACTTCGCCGTAATGTTGCATCCGGATACGCACCCCTCCTCCTACCCATTCTAACAAGCTTCATCTTTCGTTCCATACGAGGTGGTGTAGACTCGGATCTAATGAAATGGATAATGCCTGCATTAGGTGATGGTGACTTGGCGACACGTATGGCATACATGCCTCCATTGGAACAGCATTATGCATTTGAACAATTGACATGAACGGTATTATAGAGATTGGGGGTGCGTGGCGAAAAGCGTTTCCAACCAATCCTGCCTTGCAATCTCATCATTATCATTTGGGTAGGAATGAAGCGTCTGAGACAGGTGCTGGTAGGGGTGGCATGAGTGCTGGTAGCCCGATGATGGCATTGATTGATGCAATTACTTCACGTAAATCGTCACCATCGCAATTGAAACGACATGAAAATGCAACAAAAACAACAGTCTGGAGGATCAAAGTCAAAAGTCTCGTCTTTGTCCAGTATCTATCCACATGTGTACAACAACGGGACGGCCAATCGTTTTTGGACATGACCAAATTAGATACTATGGCGAGTAGCATGGAGAGGATTCGAGATCAGATTTCTTTCTTAGTCCACTTGGTCCAGTCCGAAGATGAAGAATTCTTTCAAAGTAAGCAAAGTTCAAAAAGTGGAGTTAGAGTTGACATCTAATACCACTGAAAATATCACAACAGCTGGTGGAAAATCAAGCAACCGGACGTCTCACCACCGCAGCTAGAAGTAATTGTACTACTTGAATCTCCTGGTGGGAGTGTCTCGTCCTATGGACTGGCAGCATCACATCTGCAAACGTTTGAGATCAACTCCAGGAATCAAGTTGACCATCTGCGTTGATTTCGGTGGCAGCTAGTGGAGGATACATGATGGCATGTATGGCATCTCCCGGGCAACTTTTGTGTGCTCCATTTGCAATGGTAGGGTCAATAGGTGTTATCGGTCAATCTGTGAATGTACAAAAAGCGCTAGAAAACTTTGGTGTGAGACCGTACGTATTTCTGGGTGGAAAGAACAAGCAACCAGTTGGCATGTTTGGTGATGTGACCAAAGATGGAATGGAAACAATGCAAGTTATGATCGATAGGATTCATGACTCTTTTCGAGAGCATGTGCGTGAAGCAAGAGAAGACTCGTTGGTAAAGGCGTTCGTTGCAGAGGGTGGACACTGACAAACCACCTAGCAACTATTTTCAGCTTGGCAGCCAAACGAAGCTATCTCACTCACAAACAATCATTGGATCGAGTCGCAAATGGTGACGTCTTTCTTGGAGTCCAAGCTCTCAAACTTGGATTGGTTGATCGGCTGATCACTAGTGATGAATATATTGCAGAGCGTATCCAACATGGTACCAGAGTGTTGAAGCTAGTCATTCATCGCAGACCTGTGGGCCTATCTACTTTGTTGATGGGTCCTCCACATCACTCCTTTGGATGGAAGCAGTGGGATCGTCAGGGCGAAGAGTGTAGCTTCGATGATAGCCTCTTCATGGTCAGATATCAATGCGAACAACGTTCAGTTGAAAATGGATACACGTTTATGATAGTTAAATTATGCTTCTTGGCCATCCAAAAGGCAGTGAGATAGAATGACAAACTAACATTTATGTCCAACTTCATCAACACGAGTCTCTGTAAGTACACACGTTTCATAAAATGGAAGCACATTCAAGTTGAAAACCGCATCGGATTTCTTCCTTCATCACTTGCGCGGGCGGGGCTTCTCATTCTCATCTGTGACACGGCGTTCTCATCAGATCGTAAAGCAATGTAGTTGCTGCCAGCCACCCCCTCCTCCATGACCCAACAGCATAATAACAAAACAACAACAACTGCAGAAAAACAAAACAACAACAACTGCAGAAACTGAAATAAACGATGAATTTGCATCTTGCAGACCTAAAGAAGTGCTTCGGCTTTGATGAGAAAACATCTGTCGAACAGACAGGTCGAGTCCTTGTCGTCGATGGCCATAATGTGGTAGGTTATCGCGTTGTTCGATCAAACTAGCATACGTGGATTACCCTCTGATCCGTGTAGGAGTTCGCAATACGGACGATTTCCAAGTGAAGCGGTGGGAAGAGAACGAATATATCATTGAGAAGGTGACATTCGACTGGGTTGAACGAGTCCAACGTATGATATCGCGTTGGAAGACGTCAAGACGGTCTTTGTTACCACCCCTATGAAACCTGCCAACTGGGATGTATATTTCCCCAAGTTCCTCGATGCATGCCACAGGGCAAAAGTGAAGAAGATCGTGAAGCTATCTTTCTACCATAGTATCCAATCCAGGATTGAGAATCCTCGCCAATGTTTCGGATCCCAAGAGTATACCGCTGAACCGGGATATGGAATTCCTACTGTCCCTTTCGTGAAGAAGCATGCCCTCTGTGATGGTGATTTGATTTTGCGTAAAGAGTTTGACGCTACAATCATTTTCGCCACACATTTAATGAGCAACGTATTCCGCTACGGCTTTCAACGGCAAGGATTGATGAAAGATCATGAATTCTATGGTGCTAGCCAAGGCAAGCATGTCAATTACGTCTCACCCAACGATGTTGCCGATATCGTCATCAAGGCCTTCTTTGATGAGATACACATCAGGGAAGCGCACAATGTGCTTGGTCCCATTCCCTCTCATGGATGAAGAGGTTGCAGCACTTCTTTCTGAGAGTCTCCACACGGCTATTACATACGTTGAAAAGCCGCTAGACTTCTTCGACAAGAACACGGCTGCCCTTGAGAATATCAAGGCAAGTGGGATGGAGGAGGACTTTCCTCATGGTGATTTCAAGAGGGTTATGAACAGAAGCCCTCAGTCTTTCCGAGAGTATCTCAAAGACACCTATCGTATGTCTCCTGTTGAGCGCAAAGTTGTAGGTGCATTCCATCCCATGAAGTTGAATGAGCTCAAGGTGACGAGAGAAGAGGAAAACTAAGGAAGAAATTGAAGTAGCTGATGATGCAGAGGGAATTGAAGTGACAGCCGAAGGAGCAGTGGAGAAGGAGGTGGATAGTGGTACTGAGCAAGTGGGCACCACTCAAATGGCCCAGTAGGGCATTGCCAATTGCGTATAGGGCAGTACGTTCAGGAAACCTTCGATGTAGTTGTTTGATGAATCAGATTAGTAAGTAGAACCATAAGAGTAGTAGACAAACGTTTACTCAACTACCGATGCATAATTCAACGCTCCTCCGTCAACACATCCAAAACAAACTCATACGTAACAAAAGTTATCGCTGCACTTGGGGCTACACGAATCGCATTGGTAACACAACCCTTAAAAAATCCAACAAACCCCTCATTCCTCCATATCCTACCAACACAATCCGCTACTCCTGCATATTCACGTTTCGTCCACAATAATTTCACCAGTAGCCTCGGAAAATTCCACCACCTGCGATCGTTGTTGTAGTCGTGTCTTGATAACTTGTATTGGATAGGTGATTGTGCTGGCAATGAATTTGGGATGCTGCTCCCATGACGAGGTATCCACAGGAATCTCGTAGACGTTCACCAATGGGTGTTCCTGCACCACGTCTTTCTCCTTTTTTCCATTGATTGTTACCATTGTTGTTTGTAAAATTGCGCAAAATGGCCCTTGAGAAACTCATACGCAACAAATTGTATTCCACCGTGAGATACGAGCATCATTGCTGGTATACTCCCCTTGTATAGTGCCAAGATGCCCTCTTCCTTGACTATTGTGTAGGCTGCGTGAATTAGTCCTCGATAGGGTGGTTTGACTTGTTGCTTTGGCACTTGTTGAGCTGCTACTTGTGTGGTCGTGGATGATACTACTGTAGACGCTGTGGATGGCGTACTCAATTGCTGATGCAACTTCGAATTCTGCAATTGCAATCGTGTCTTAATAAGCCAAATTGGGTTGGTACATACCACCATGCATGCTCCCGCGAGACAGGATGCTGAAAAGTGTTCCAATGGTCCTAATGTTATCTTCTCCTCTTTGGATTGTCGTGTGATGTTTGTGTTGATGTCAATTTCTTCATCTACGTGCATATCTTTGGATATCTTATATTGACCACCATCTGATGATGCAGAGGTATTAGATGCTAACGATGCATATGACTGCTGTTGTGATAACAACAGTAGCAGCACTCTGTCGTTTCCGCTGCAACAGTTGCAATTTCAATTCTTCATATAGAATAAAGAATCCTCCCCAACTCGCTGCCGATCCAATGAGTGCGGGTGTTAATCCTCTATATAGCCCTTTATAGCCCTCGTGTTTGATGACTCCTCTGACAGTTGTGCAGATTGTTCTTGGATTTGCAGTATTGTTTGCTGATGGCTGATGATGGATTTTTGCCAATGGTCGTTCTTGCAATAACTTGGTATCACTGCGTCGATTATTCTCATCTACTTGCATACGAACCTTGATTAAATCAAGTGGATACAAAAGGATTGTCGAAGATGCCCCACCTGCAATGCCGGCAAGGAAGGATGACATTGGATCTATTGCTTTTTTGTCGTGTTCATTTGGTTGATTTTGTGATGGCGGCGGAGGATGAGTTGTCGAGCTCTGTAGCGCTGCAGCAGAGGCTGATGACTCTACAGGTGACGGCATAATAATGATTACTTGGAGTCACCTATGAGGTATGTAAATAATTCAATGGAGGCAGACTGGCGTTGATGTCGTCGCAAGCAGGCAGTCAGCCATGGACGGTCAGCAACAAAAATGTGGTGGAGGGGTGGAGATGGGCGGGGTGGAGAGCGAAAATATTGATACCTATTCCTACGTGGTATTCATACGCGCTATGACACAGTTTCTCATCAGGATATTGTAGCTTGATCTCAGATCTCCTATATCCTCACAAACAGTGAATACAGCAGTTCTTGGAAGTGCTTATCTAATTGGGCTGTCTATGGTACCCCCGCACCTTTCTCTCCAGCACCATCTCTTTTTAGCAGGATGATAATATAAAGAGATGAAGATGATGTGTTAGGAATCTACTCCGACGGGCTTCGAAAGAAGATGAAGTCACAGAAGGAAGGGAGAGAAGATTTGGGAATGGGAATGGCTTGGTTTTTGAATGCATTAGGCACTCTACAGCTGCATCGAGAGTGTTCGGCAAAGATGCAAAGTACAACTGAATACAAGGCACGTTGTGAGAAGTAAAAGATAGACTAATAGACAGCAATTACAATACCCGATTATTATCTAACAAAGGCGTCTGCTATATAGCATGCTCGATTCGTTGACGCCACAAGCTCTTCCTCCGCAATACCCACTAGGCTCTCTTGAAAGCATTTGTGTGTTGCCCATGCAAGTGGCATGTAAGTATCACATTCTTCGTTACTCATACCACCCTTCCCATTCCTCACCCAGCAACTGCACAAGAAACTTATTGAAGGGTTGGTACAGAAACTTCAAATAAAGTCGTATCATTGGATCAAGGGGCATTTCAGCTCCCTTATTTGTAGGACTCTTATTTCTAATAAAGTCATCATAATGCGCATCGACTGATGAATCCTCGACACCTGCAAATCGCAATACTTCATCGAAAATACGTGAATCGAACACTTCATTGAACTTCATCACCATCAACCGATCATCTTTGGCAAATCGATTCACCCATGGTAGCAATAACGGAGCATATAGACCACGGATGAGATATTCTTTCTTTTTATTTCCTCTGTATAGTTGGACAAGTTGAGCGTACTTTTCAAGAGTCGTATTTTTGGGAAAGACGAATGGAGATGATGTTACATCTGAATTATTAGCCAAAGCAGCCTCAAAATCGTCCAGTGACATTGTAGCGTTGTCCAATAGTCCATTAGCAATGAAGTTGTCAATCTCTTTCTTCACTATTGTTGCAAATTGTTGGTTTAAATTCGTCCTTGAATAACTCATTCGATAGTGGCTCCCTGTGCATGGAAGTTAAAAGAACACAGTGAGTTAGTGCACATCCAAACATATACATGTCATTGCTTACTCATTGCTGTGATTCTTTGTCACACTTCGCAGCAATAGCACACTTACAAGCTCTATCGACAGGATCACGTAAAATCACCAAAATTTTGGGTTCTCAAGGACAAAGAACATCAATAATCAATGGTAAATTATGCAGCAACATATACGACGGGGTCTTTTCCATCACAACACTCATTGTATTATTGTTCACCTGACTCATGTTGAAAAACGCAGTGTATTTCTGTCTAAATCGACATACAGCATTATCAAACTCTGCTGTCTGACCATTTGCCCTTATCATTTTCATGAGAGCTCCTTCCACCTGAACGTCCAAAAAGTGTGGTTCAAACTTTCGGGGTGTGATGACATTGATATATTTATCGGCCAACACTTGAAATTCGGAAGTGGCAGACTTTTGAGCACCAATGAGTATTAGATGCGGTACAGCGGTTGGCAGGTGGATGACTTGTTCGGAGGATGTGTTGCGGTTTATTAGACAGGTGTGAGATATGTGTTGGATCGGTGGATAGGGTGGCTGAGGGCGATAGTAGCCATAATTTGATCTTTGCGTAGTATTCGAATAATACTTACGATGCAGTGGTGATTTCGCCGCAGTCTCCCTTTTTGCAAAGCCATTATTTAACTCCAACGAGGTCAATAATTCTTCAGAGAAGAGTGTCTGAAATGAGAGGATGACCAGAATGTAGACAAACGTTGGGATGCCTAATTTTGGTTGGAATGAGGATGATGAGCGGTCTGTTCCAACCATGGTACTCTTTTGCCGAGCCTATCACAATATTACACAGCAACCGCATCGACCAACAATGGAGGAGGATGTTGCTGCTAGCTAGATGTTGGCTTTTTTGCTAAGGCCTAATAATTTACATGATCTCGCAAGCTGCGAGGTTGTGGGGATTGAAGTTGAAGTGGCAGTTGTAAACACTCACATGATGATGAAGAAGGTTTATGTGTCATTAAATGTTGGGCGAGGCATTAGGCATTTTCTGCATGCAAGCTATCACTATCACGAATAAAAGTCTGTCCTACAAGGAGATAGTGAGATAGTTGTTTGACGATTCCATCCTCCTTGCCTTGCGACTGTCAGTCTGAGGCGAGATCCTAAACAACCCTCTCAGTACCGCACCGCCCTGGGGTTGGTAGGTACCGAGACATCACGACAGGATGCGAAATGCAGTTGCTCATACAAACTGCGCATGTAGAAACGATGCTACAACTAGACCTTGTTTGTCTTGCTCGTGCCACCAGCCTGCCTCCAAATGGTACCCAACGCTGTTCAGATGGGTGCCGACCGTGCTGGTGCTGATCGCCCATTATGCGTGGTTACGCTACATATGATAGAAAGATATCCACTGCTCATACATTCTTGATGTGGGCGTCACTACATCTCGTTTGTCCAGTTTTGCTCACTTTCTCGTTTGATCGAAATGACAAAAACTTTATCCGAAATCTTCTCATTTTTACCAGTTTCTTTTCTCCAAAACTCTATTGCCACCGGTTTTATTGTGTAGGAAAGTCATTTCATGTATCCAGACATCATGGCTGTGTACTACGATGGTCTATCTGACCATCGGCATGTATCATGCCAAAGACTAGTTGGTATGTCACAACAGCAATAAGATCATGCGCTTTGTGCATGGATTCATTTGGATGCATACAGCTATGGCTTACATCACACTGAATATTATACATGTGTGAGAGATGTGAAGTGGTGAGGAGGAAGGAAATTCATTTATCTTGAGTTGTAACCATTCCTATGCGTGAAACTCATAGTAAATGAATACCTTAATGATATTAGCGAGACCAATTAGACGACTTAAAGTTCTCGTCATCAATGGAGAGTTCAATCCTCCATTAGCGCTTGGCAACTTTATCTTTCCACTTTGGACCATCTGGTCGATTCTTCAACATGGTCCAATCCACAGTACACTCGAAAATGGCTTGCTCACATCTCTCCACGAATGCTTGCCACTCAGTCTCTTGAGCCCCACCAACTAGAGGTTCTGCATCGTGGGGTAGTTTCAGACGAAGATTCTTCAGTTCATATGCCGCATTACTCCATTGTCCCGCTTCCTCCTCATATTTGCAAGCGTGATAATGAGATGCAATAGCTATGCCACATGAGTTGGCCACGGTTGGCCAAGCACTGAGCTTATTGACGGTCAAAGCATACGTTTGACCAAGACCAGTTACTAACGATAATGGACCGATTGCTGCTGAGGCGGTAATCAATGCTCCTTCAATTCTCTTTAGATATTCCACCTTTGTTGAAATTCGTTTTGCATCTGCAAGATATCTATTAATCTGCGGTTGAAGACGCTTCTCGAGATAGTCGTCTCGATGTTTATCCATCTTGGTGGTAATGGTTCTTTCTCTTTTGGTTTAAGAGTTGTGCGAGCATATGCCAGTGTCAGATCTGCTTCATTGTCCTCTGCGATGTCAGCTACTTCATTAACCAACCTTTTCACGGCTTCAAAATCTTTCTTTTCATAGGGTGGCACTGCTGCTTGAAATCTCATCACCTGGCCCTTGATTCGTTCAGAAATTGCTCTGGCATGAGTCCAATCTTGAACCATATTTCTGTCAGTAAAGTGCTTACGAATGAATGGAACAGTCGAAACTGCTGCTGAACCAATCATTTTATAGACTGTCTCATGGACGACTGCTGTCTGTGACATTGTTTGAAATATCCCTCCCGATATGAGAAGAACAAGCGCCGACACTCGACCCCAGTACACTCTATGCTTCATTTGTCTCGAAAGCTTGCCCCACCGTAGGTGCCTTGCCCACACTTCTTCGAGGACAAACTTTTCATTCTTCTCGGTCGGATTCAGCATCGCATGGCCAGCGACTCCACCACCGCTGGGTTGAAGATGTGATGGCGGACCATCGTCGTCTCGACATAAGGAGAGCATGGGTAGGGCCGTCCCCGACACTGACACGAGGGCCGATGATAGGAGGAGGAGAATTGTCGGTAGCACAAGCGGTAGCGGCAGGCGAAACATGTTTAGAAGCTGTGTGTAGGATTGCCTATCTGATGCGTAATAAGTCGTCGTCGTCGTCGATGGATGTTGTGGGCTGTTGTTTGATCGTTACACACTACTGCCGACGTACAACTAGATGTCGTCCGATGGTTGTTGGAGCGCTGCTTTTGTTATGTTCCCTCCCGATTCGTCAAACAAAGGCAGGAGATACTAATTCCTACGTTTATCTAATGGGATCGTGTCCGTAGCCGCCATCACATGAGGAGGCGCGGCAAAGGATGGACTCTCAAGACCAGATTTGACACTCCTATCCTCCTTTGAGGAATTTGTCAACGCCACATGCCTCTTTGACCAGATGCCACTTGGGGGATGGTTCTGACGACGAAGGAGGTGATCCACTCGTGTACATAGTGGGTTTTGATGCGACAGTTCAAAGAGATATCTGTCGGTCTTTATCATAACAGCCACAGACAACAGCATCTATTTGCAGCTTTAAGAGTCACAATGCACACAATCTTAACACGTGTCTCATTCAATAAGTATCTCTGCTTAATCATGAGAATAAATGACCTTTAGAGCTCTATATGACTCTGCAAGATTTGTTGATCCGACGGCAATCTTGGACATAAATCCAAAGCATTTCGCGGTGAATTATAGCAGCCATGGCGAATTGGTCATACCGCCAAGGATTGATGACGAGTTGCTACCAGCCATGATATATGCAACGGGAGGAGATCATTGGCTATGGGATAATGATGGCTGGGTCACACACTGGTGAGGTGTTACCAGATGAAATAGAAGCAAGGTCGCATTTGGAAGAGAGCTTGGGTACAGCGTATTTGAGGAGATACAGGAGACATGCTGTCAAAAAGTCGTCAAAAGTTAGTGAATATTAAGCTCCTAGATGTATAATAACAGCATACCCGAGAGCCAAACCGAAATTATGAAGCTCGCTTATCCGTGCATGCTACCTACACACGATCAATCCACCTTCTTTTTTGGAGTAGATGGAGGTAGGGCTCGAACAAAGTAATGGAACGGATGATCACACACTGCTCTCAATCTCAGACTCAGTCTCAAACTCCACGGACCGGCAGGTCCTAGTATATCTCCCTCATCCTCCTTATACGGCACATTGAGTGTGACACAAACCGTGCAAAACACAATACACCCACACCAATACTTAGCCATCGCCACAACTCAGCATTGTCTGCATTACGTAATTTAACAACTTCGGCACCTCCCCAAATTGCACCAGCTGAATTTAGATATCGAGATGGCGAGGGTGTTAAACAACGGTGTATGGAAGCACAACAACAACATCACACATCATAAAGAACACTTACCTCCCCCTATAACTTCCAAAACTATCCGCAACAACAACGATATCAACGCAAACGAAGAAAACACCAACCGATTCAAAAGCTATCCAACTTCCTCGACTCCATCTCCCCATCCTGCAACATGACCAACAACGCAATATGCGGCGGGAACTGTCGTGGATCATCCGGATCCAAAAAGTAATTCGGCACCGGTAATCCCTTGTTCTTAATCTTCTTCCGCAGTACATCCGATGGTACCACATGTGTCGGAATGACATGAGCCACTCGAAAGAATTGATCACGAATGTAATCTGCTGGATTGTTGAGTTGATTGTGTAGGTATCCAAAGGAGAGTATCTTGACGAGGAATGGGTATATTCCCCATGGATGATTATCGTATTTTGGCTTCTTGCGCTTGTTGTTCTTCTCGCATTCTTTTTGTTTCTTTAACTCGGCTTCATATTCACCAAGTAGCAAACAGCACAGGGCAATATGAGGCTTTATCCCCCCTTCAAATTTATACTTTAAAAAACCGCGGCATATCAATCTCACTCTCTTCAATCTTGTTCCTCAAATATGTGAAGGAATGCTGCTCTTGCAACAATTTATCCGGATGGGGCAGTATCGTTTGATAGGTTTTGAATTCTGCTTTGATTGTGGCGGCATCGTATTTGATGGAGTCGAGTGAGGTGGTGGTGGCGGAGGTGACGAGAGCGTCGACTGAGCCGGTGGTGGTGATTGTGGGTATTTCGATGTCGTAGTTGGAGTCGACGCTGTTGTTGTCGGCATCGTCGTAGGAGAGATGATTGTGAATCATGATGATGAGGTGGTGGCTGAGTCTGTTTAATGGATGGGCAGTGTACTTATCAAAGAGGTCTGTAACGCAACGCAACGCTTCCGGTCGGTTGCAAAAGGTAGAGGAATGCAACACGGACGCAGGTAGATAGGTAGGTAAGGTGCTACGAAGAGTTCGAAAGTGGTCGTGGCGTGCACTCTTGGCACTTGGCAGTCTTGGTTGGAAGCGACGACGCACGGCTCCTGCTTCTGGCCATGGTGACGTGTCTGAGCTTTCTCAATTAAGTACCGTACACTATTAGATTTTCAAACTAGCGGGACTTACTTTTACATAGTGGGTTTTGATGCGACAGCTCAAAGAAACAACAGCCTGTGCTTTTGTTTGCGTTGCTCGAAGACGGCAATAACCAAACAACAGAAGCAGTATGGTAGAGGGAGGAGTTAGGGTTAGGGTTAGGATTCGTATTGAGTTTTGTTGCCAAAGATGGGTTCGATATCAAGAATGACTTGGACAAGAAGCCTGCAGCTATTAAGGCGGAAAAAAAGAGGAAGACTCTGTAAGATAATAGTACTTAGCCTATGTATGTGTTTGTACCATACTCTACGTAGGAATTGTTTTTTACATCAATGAGGCTCATTTTGAAAAACGCTGTACAATAGAAGACTGATAAGTAGCTGTGCTGCTTCTACTTCTTATCATTGTTAACCCCATACCCATTATGTACATTACTTAGTTACTTATTACATACTTCATCATTACTTTCTCTGAAACACAAACCCAGCACCCCTCCACGAAGATGATCTCCAGACAGTCTGGAGATTCTACTTGCTTGCTTGGTACTCCATAACATTATTAACCGAGAATGTACCCGTGACCCATATTGATCGAGAGTCGCCTCGTTGCTCTTGAGTAGGAAGTTCGCCTCCTCTCACCACCACCTTCACCTCCAGACAAGGACGTCTTCACTTCACGCAAAATGCTCTCCACACTTTCCATACTTGGCCTCTTACTTGGACGTTTAGACCAGCATTTGTCGATCGTTTCTCTTAGTACACTCGGCCAATGTTTCTTCATAGATGGGCGAACACCTTGGATAAAGACCAGCTTGCTCAAACTCATCAGCAGTCTTGTATTCAGCAAATGGCTTGTTGAGAGAGCACATTTCCCATAGCAAGATGCCATAGGAATAGACATCAGCTTCTGTTCGATAGCCAATCTTGAGCCCAACCTCCGGAGACATATACCTGGGAGTTCCGCACTTGTCAAACAGTAAACCAGCAGGATTACTTTTGTCAGCGCTGTTTACTGCAGGGAGCCCCATACGCGAAACCAAAGTCAAAGAGTTTGACGGCACCTTGGCTATCAAAGCCAACATTAGCTGGTTTCAAGTCTCTATAGACGATGTTCTTTGAGTGAAGATATGAGATAGCTTCCGCAATAGAAAGAGCAATATCTATCTGCCTCACCGTCGGTCCATGAAGGTAAAACTCGGGATAAACGCCACCAATCCCCGATGTAGTCTTTAAGTGTCTCTTTCTTCAACCTATCAAGGAGGATGAAGTATCCATCGTTCAACGTAAACGCATCCTTCAACTTTCCCGCTGCACGTCCATGCACTTTGATAATATTGGAATGATCCAACGTGGCCAGTAGAGCCGTTTCATGCACCAAATCTTCAGCACCGATGATGAACTGCTCAGCATCTGAACGGATTTGAGGACGAAGGCACTTCATTGCGTAGATAACCTGACGTTCATCGCAACGGTTGGGACGTTTCACAGGCTGTCGGACAGAGCTGGTGAAAGTGACCCGTCGTGCCCTAGGGGATCTTCTCCCAGTAGAGGTGATGTCGTCTCGGGCTACTTTGATATTTGCATCTTGATTCTTCTGATAGGCGGGTGGAGAAGGACCTGTAGTCGAGAGTGAGAGGTCTCCCATACGCTCAATAAATATGTCATCGATAGAGTCACTTTTCTCATCAAAGTTTGACACATTTACAGCAACCTCGAAGACGTCAGAGTAGCTACCCATGCCAAGATGTTCTGCAATGTTCAGCTGGTCCTTATGGTACTCGGGGACGGCGTTGAACTTGTCCCTATCGAGGATGGAGACTTCAGTAACGAGGCACTCTTCAAGATATTCATGTGCACTTTTACCAACCTCCAAGGCTAGCGAAGAATGGAGAGAGTCTTGTCCATGGAGAGAAGACCCATTGGAATGAGTGGAAAGATATATATTATTCCCTGGAGCGGATGATGGCAACGCTGAAGAAGATGCAGTCGCAGGGCTGTTTAGATCGCGTTGATCTTGGTATTTTGATGTCTTCGATTTGTTGGCAATTTTGGACGCCAATTTGCTGAAACTGCTGTTCTTGGTGATGGATGAACGCAATTTCTGTGCAGTTGGGGAGGATTTGATGGTCGCGCGTCTAGTTGAATCAGTGTCGCCACCACAAAAAGCCGTGGCAGTGATGAAAGCTACCTCTCCAATTTCGCACAAGAAGCCAGCGTTGTCATCGGCAGCCGGTCTACTTGCAAAACTCATCATAGTGCTGAAGATATGTTGTGTGGTGTCTTTTGTAGATAGATTCTCGCGCTTCACTAGTGTTGATGAGGAAGTGGCTGGATTATTCACTCTGTTGATGTCCTCCATTGCCTTCGCTTCTATTATGCTGCCGTGGTGAATGTTATGCGCTATCCATGGGTAGGTAAAGTCTACAAACAGTTAAAGAAACCGATGGGTAGAACAATGGACGCAGGTAGGTGCTACGGAAGAGTTCGAAAGTGGTCGTGGCGTGCACTCTTGGCAGTCTTGGAAGCGACGACGGCTGGTGACGTGTCTCTGAGCTTTCTCGATTAAGTACCGTACACTATTAGATTTTCAAACTAGCGGGACTTAGGTACTTTTATTGTACATACATACATAGTGGGTTTTGATGCGACAGCTCAAAGAATCACAACAGGAGGTTGTTTTTTGCCGTGCGCGCACGTCCCACGTGCGCGTCATTTTATCATAGTTAATGTCACATATATGTGCCCATACTTGTGCTATGTTACGACGAGCTCTCGCTAATTTTAGCGATCCGACAACCGATTTACCCCAAACCCCCCTACCCTGCGATATCAAACCCTAGGCTGGTTGGTACTGCCATAAAACTCACCCTAAATGGTTACAAGACGATATGATACCCCATTTGACCCTCCGTAGTCAAGCCCTCTAGGCTGGTTGGTACAGTTTGTTCATTTTGTTAGTGTTGTGTGTGATGATCGGACAGACGGCGCACGTGGGACGTGCGCCACGTGAAAAAAACAATCTCATCACAACAGCCTGTGCTTTTGCGTTGCTCGTTGCTCGAAGACGGCAATAACAAACCAAACAACAGAAGCAGTATGGTAGAGGGAGGAGTCTGCTATCTCTTCTATCAAAAATGAAGATGATGAGGTATAATCGCCGCCTCCTCATTTCGCTAGCGGCAATCGAAATCTTCGCCTTTGCCATCTTTCCACTCTTTATTCTTCCGCCGCTGGCATCATCATCATCCACCACCACCGACAATGAGGCATCTCAACAAGAATATCCATCGCCATTATTTGAAGAAACAAACAAAGGATATCAACAACAACAACAAAGCACCACTCGAAGAACTCAAGGCATCGCCTCACTCAACATATTCCTCCTCCTCAAAGATCACTTTAACCTCCACCGCCCACAACTCGAAAACTTTGTCTTTCAATCCCTCCGCCCCTTCTCCACCACCAACACCGACAATCAGATCAATTACTCTACTGCCGGAAAGCCCACTCTTCCAAGTCGAATGTACACCTATGACGATTTCTTTAATACACTTCAAACCATGGCGGTGGATGGGATATTTGGTAATTCGTTTCATAGGGAGACGAATCCGTGGAGATCGGATAAGGTCATGGGGAACAATGAATATGTGAAGGATGAATCTAATAAGGCATTTTATTTGAGTCAAGATTTGAGTGACTTTGAGAATGAAGAGGGGATGACCTTGGCGATTGTCAATACATGTGCATTTTTGGCGAATGTCATGGTGGAATCGATACAGTTTGATGCTTGTGATGAGTGGAATGGGATGATGACTGGGTTTGATCCTACTACTGATGGATGGGGAGGGGTGAATAACGATGATGATAAACCAATCAAATTGAATGAATTGAGTGCAGTTAATGGACGGTACTTTCCAGCGAGCAATGCCTGTGGTCAAAATGGACGATTGTATCAAGAAGAAGAAGAAGATGGGGACTGTTCTATTAATGATGTGGATGTATCGTGTCCTGTTGATCCACTGATGGATATGAGGGCTACTGTCCATCCGAAGTATAATTATATACCTGGAAAGACGGTTAGTGAGGGATTTCGGAATCAACCCCCACCAGAGTTTGCATGTGGTAAGAAAGATTATGAGGGTGATTATCCAGGATATTGGGATGGATATACTGCCGAATTTGTACAAGATGTGGCTTATCCTGGTGCCAATGGACGGATTGATGTGGAGGGGTGTTGTTTTTGGGGACGAGGGGCATTACAGACAAAGGGGACGTGTGCTTTGGGAAAATTTAATTATTATTTTGGAAAACGTGCATATGATGAAGATCGACCCGCGCGGTATCCGACTGTTGACTTTTGTAAAATACCGGTGAGTGTGCTAGTTACTGAATGATGTGGTATTGTATTCATGATTTGTAGAATTTAGGTTGCTCACTTTTACATTTTAGTCCGTGCTATGCAATACCAATGTCGCTCAGTATGGTGGCGTCGTCTATCCAGAGTTACGGTGGATGGTGGCATTTCATCAATGGATCGAGGGCGTTCAATCTTATTCCAACGATGATACAAAATGGGAATACTTGCCACAGCTAAAGCTCTTGGTGGGCAAAGGACTGTTAAAATCAGACGTGCGAATCTTCATAGACAAAGTCAGCAGTGTGCTCACACGTGGATGTGATGAATATTTCTGTTCTCCGCATACTATTAACTTTTTGGAGCAAAGGAGAGACAACTTTGAGACTTTGATTTATGATATTTTCAAGCTTGGAAATGGTCGATTAGAACCTGAACCCCCACCTTTTTACGACTACGAATATGCTGAGAAGTGGCTACACCTCAAACGACCCAAAATTGAAGGCAATATACTTACATCGAAACATCACGAGCTCGGAAGAGTACAATACTACAGTCAAGCTTACCGATTTTTGCCATTCATATCTGCCCTCCGCACAACTGCAAAATATGGCGCTGGAGATGGCCGCTACTTCTTTGTCGCTGATCCGGGGGAAGGATTGCGTGGATTCAATGCTGGACTTGTAAATTTGGCGGCGTTTTTAGCGAACGCCATGGCAGAGTCAATTGATCATGATTCATGTGAAGAGTTTCACTGGGAGAAGGATATCGCTACTGGCAGGTATGCTATTTCGAATTCATGTGGGCAAAATGGTAGGAATTATGGGACAGAGAGCTGTCCTCCATGGCAATCTTTCATGACGTGCCCTGCAGCCACCGATGCAGAGTTGCAAGCAAGTATACCTGAAACTAGCGAACCGCCTTTCCGCTTAGGCCCAAAGCCGCCTCCTTTCCAGTGCATGCCGAAATCCAACTTGCCCAGCTCTGGTTTTTGGGAAGAGCCCACAAACACGCTTGACAACAATGCAAACTACCCCAATTCATACGGTCGAACCGACGTCGAAGGTTGCTCTTTCTGGGGGCGAGGTGTTTTGCACACTCGTGGAACGTGTAATTTTGGAAAGTTCAATTTCCATGTGGGGGCTCGAGCCGCCGCACAGAATCGTCCTTCTCTGTACCCTGATCTCGACTTTTGTAGCGATCCGGGACTCATTTGTTCCGACGAAGAGAGAACAATGGATATTCGGTGGGTAGTTGGGATGTTTGAGTGGATTGACAGGGTCCAAGACTACTATGATAGTGCGCTGGACTGGAATTATATGCGAGAATTATACAAATACGTCGACGGAGGTATGTCTGACGATTCATTCATTGATAAAGTCAACCTCATCCTCGCAAGGGGCTGTCACTTGTATCCTTGCTCGAGCTACTTTGCTGTGGAATCAGACCGTTTTCTCTACTCCAACGAGAAGAGGACGAATTTCAGAAATATTCTGAAGCTCCTCTTTGAATTGCCACTCAGCGAAGCATCATCCCCAAACACCCCGGCGGCATCGGGTGGTGGTAGCAGCTTTGTTCAACCTAGTGAGCCAGTTGTAAACAGGCCGCCCACCAAGCCACCAACGGTAAGGCCGACAACGGTTCAGCTTCAGACACCTAGTCCTGTCAAGTCAGTAACAACAAATGCTCCTACTATTCTTCCTGTCACCGCCGAGCCTACAACTCCGCGTGTCCCTACCGGTTCTCCGATTGAGCTTTCTGACATTACACAGTGGAATGATGGAGAGACGCACGTGATCAACAGCAAAGAAACTTCCTTTTTAGACGAGTCAATTGTCGTCACGAGGGGCACAACATTTTTATTAGAACCAGGCGGCTATGTTGAGGCACCGCTGAACACCAATTGGCCAGCTGTTCGTCTATCAATTGGCTCTATGTTCGCGGGAACTGGCGGGGCAATTAATGGGAGTTATGCGGATCCATCATTTCTTGAAGGCGAATATGCGGACGGGGGTGATGGACTACACATCAACAATGGGCAATCGAGTGATGTGACCGGAAGTAAGGGTTCATTTTTTGACGGCGTAGTGATAGTTGGAGGGGATGCACCAATAGGTGTTGGGGGGAATGCCCTCTATGTGAATGGATTCGGATCAGAGGCCAAGATTTATGGAGGTTCTTTCGTTGGAGGCAAAGGTGCAAAAGATAATGGGTATTCAATTCTTGTTCAGAACTCAGCAAAGGTTCATGTCTATTCAGGTTCTTTTGATGGGGAGATCAAGGTTGATCGAAGCGCTGAGATAATATTTTATGGCTGCTTCAAGCGAGATCGATTGCAAGTGTCGGGTACGTTTCCTGACGAAACCTATCTTGACGTGTCAATTAGAACATCATATGGTGGTGAGATTACGTTGACGGCTGTTTCAGAACAAGAATGCGAAACAGCCCCATCAATGAGTCCTACAAATTTTCCAACCGTGTCTCCTCGGCCTACTCCAAAATACAATCACGGTGACAGGAAAACACTATCATTTGTGGAAATATCACTATCCCTAGCTTCTATGCTCTTATTTGGACTGTTCTGGATTTAGTCCATCTTTATGATGGTGAATACGATGCCTTCGTTTCCCCATAGAAACCTTCCCTGGAAATACGGCTCTACAAACCAAAAAGCAAACGGGAGAGAAGTCATCACAACAAAGAAGGGCACCGCACTGGAGAGATTCCCATCGATGAAAAGCCTCCCAGTGCCCTCTCAATGCTCGAGACCGCAAACGCCCATACAAAGAAGGCTAAGTTCGATCCAAGACGAATGTTACTGGGCTTGTAGATTGAATCAGCGGGCACCTCCATGTGATGGTACACTGATACTGTGTAGTTGAGAAACTCGTGGATTAGGCCTGATGCAAGGAAGACCACAAACGAGGCGAACGTGGCAGATCCATATTTTCGTATTGGTTTGTAGACGCCTCTCTTGAGGACACAATGCACAAGATAATTCCATCGTCGACCCCAAAATTCTGCAATCGACCTTGAGTTCAGAACCGGAGAATCCATCATCTTGGCCGTCTTGATACCTGAGATTGCGTTGGACATTGCTGATGCAACCGGATCAATGAATTCGAGATTTTGCTGAAAATAGAGAGCAATGAAGAAGCAATTCCCTAGATGCTTTGGATGTAAATGGTGCCGACTTTCCTGGCCAAAGGGAGTATAGTCAAAATGAGACATGAAGGAGTACAGCAGTGAATTGACGATGACGGCACGGAAAAGTCTCCAGAAATTTTGGAAGATATTATCTTTCCTCGTTGCTTTCAATGGCATGGAAGTCTTTGCATCGAAGAGAATTTCGCCAGGAAATAGGTAGTAAGTCACATACATCCCGAGTGACTTTGTAGCTCCATCTGGTGCGTACCCAAAATAAGCCTCTAAAGTGCGGAAAATGAAGATGACGATGGCTAATGCAAATGTCATTCTCAATGCTGGGTTCTTGATGTCCATTGCATCAAAGTAGATGCAAGGAATAATGAGATAAAGACCGATAATTGTTACTGCAACTGCGGTCGATATTGTCTTCGCCAAAGCTTTTCTTCTCTGACAAATCATTGAATAGTAGATGACGACGGAGAGCAACGATGCAATCAAGACAGCATGCAGAAACATGTTGTGATTTGCAGCAAGGTAATCGAAGTCAGGAGCCAAGATACCGTACCTTCCTCCCCCAAGAACTCCAAGCTTTGATACAGCTGTGCTGATATCAAATGTGATTAGAAGTCGCCTCTCAGGACGAACAGAGGAGAGCCCGATTGCTTGAGTATGTTGGTGACATGTAGGAGGCACGCTGTCGAGATTGCATTGATACCTTCCTTCCACCATCGTGGATAGGAATATGAATGAGTAGTAAACGATCATTAGCGATGCATTCCTTGTTGTTTTTGTTGTTTTGAATGCTACCATTCTGCTCAAAGAAAGGAGATGGGACTCATCATCAGACTCACCCAGCTAGATCGGACGGAAGAGAAACGAGAAGCCAAAATGTGAGCCCTCTCTCTAAATGAAACCTGACCGTCGTGCGTCACCACAACACAAAGCCGCAACAACAAAGAAGCAAGAGCCGGCCGCAAAGCCTCCTCAGCACATCCAGCTGTAGCGCGCACTACTACTTCCTCCATAACTATCACGTCCATGACTGATCAATTCACCCTATCCAATGTGGCCTGCATAGACACGGCCAAGAGCCCCCACCCCATCTCTACAGGGATCGGTTTCTTCGATCACATGATCGATCAGCTCAATTCACATGCCCAAATTGGTGTTGCGGTTATCGTCACAAAAACTAATGGAGAGAGCAGCAGCGCTATGTCGCCATCATTTGAATTTGTGAATCGATATGCCGATGAAGATCAGGCATTGATTATGGGTCAAGTGGGAGCGGCGTTGGGTAGCCAACTCAAAGAACTTGTCTATAAGGGGGAGGAATCCAACTCACGTACAAGCCGATTCTGCTGTCCACTCGATGAGGCACTCGTTGAATGTGTCCTCACCAAAAGTTCATCTAATAACGAAGGAAAATTAACCGCGTTTACATTGCCACCATATGGAAAATATCCTGCCAACAAGGGCCGATCAAAGATTGGCACAATGAAAACACAATTCGTGGAAACTTTCTTCACTAACGTTGCTCAATCATCCGGAATGGATATTTCACTTGTTAAAGTACGAGGGGACAATGGGCATCATGTAGTAGAGTCGGCATTCAAGGCGTTCTCACGTGCCCTACGCAATTTGATTGATGGGACGGATACCAACAATTATACTTCGGATGAGTTTGAAAAGATGTGGGGAGAAAAGAGTGTGAGTTATACAGCAGGACTAGAACTTTGTCGAGAGGGGAAGTTGGAGCGTTCGACGAAGGAGACTTCTATTTTGGTACATGTATTGATGAATGGACTTTTGAAGGGGAGTGATTCCGTCCAAGTTGATACTGGAATTAAGACGATGGATGAGTTCGTTGCGATATTGGCCAAGGAGGCGAAGATGTCTGTGGAAGTGAAATGCAATGGTGACTTGTATGTCGATGACCATCATACCAGTGAGGACGTTTCAATTGCATTGGGTCAAGTATTAAACACTGCGTTTGGGACAAAGGCTGGGTTGAATCGCATGTGGTGCGCTACTGGCACGTATGGCGATGCAGAAGTGGAAGTGACAATGGACCTCTCCAATCGTCCATGCATCACACACAACCTATCTCTCTCTTCCAACCCGAATGATGAAGAGTATGCAGGAGATCTATCAATTGAAATGCTTGACCATGTCCTTGAATCACTTGTGATGAATAGTAAATCAACTGTGCATATTGTGGAGAACAAGGCAGGAAAGACTGTGTTGGAGACGGCCATGGCAACTGCAATGGCGTATGGTGCTGCTTTGAGAATGTGTGCTGCTGTTGATCCAAGAAGGGCGGGTAAAACTGCTAGCAGTAAGGGGACTTTGTCTGTTTAATATTATTTTAGCAGATTTTAACGTAGCTATTAAAGGATATTATTATTCAATCTCTTTCCCCACTAGCTGTGATATCGTTCACACCGGCCCGACAAGGTACAAACTACTTTCGGTCATTTGTTTTTCCACTCTCTCCATTTCCACCTTGTTTGCCTGAAGAATCTCCCTCAGTGGTGCTGCTATCTTCAAAGTTGAACTTGCTCATGAGCGAATCCACACTAACTTCATCTTTTTTCGATAATGGCTTAACTTGTCCTTCATCCCCAATATTGCCAATGTCTGTGCAATACCACGCTCCAACATTGGTGAAAAATCCGGTGCTGCATAGCGCTTCATTTCTCTCTTGAAGGGCATAAGCAGGTGGAGGATGATTCATGTCAAGATGATGGTGGTCACCGCTCCAACCTAAGATGGCGAATGTGGATGCAATTACCACTCGTTTCAACGATTTTAGATGGTCCACCGTGATTGGTGCCTTCCTCTCTACATTGAATGCAGTTGATACGCCCAACGATGATAGAAGCAGCACTGAAGATAATGAAGTCCTCCCCATCCCTTTTTTAGATATCTGATATTCTAGACTTATCCTGAGTAATTTAAACAATTTTGCACCCTCTTCCGAACCGATACCACTGACAAGAGAATTTAGCACTCCTTAGATCGATTGTTTCTGTCGTCGGTGTCGTCTCTGCCCGTTCAATTCAGCTTGGTGGGTGTGTCGGTATTGTATGTATGGTACCTAAGTTGTTTGCTTTGCTCACGCACTCACTGGTTTTGTGACGGTTGCGTGTCAGGAGGATCGATTATATGTACTGACAAAGTTTATTAAAGGTGGATGTTCGGTACTCAACTTGTCGTTGTGGTACATACTTTCCACGACCATCCCACCACCATCGACCACCAAAAACAACATGCGGCGGATCTACCTACTTGAGGATGTTTTTTAGCCCTCAGAGCCTCAGAGCACCTACCTACAAGATAGCGACTTGATTGGCATGATGAGCAATAATGCTAACCCTATGAAGAAGCGCAAGGCAAATGATGGCCGGGCTACGACGGATGGTGCACATGATGTGCACACAGGCAACACTAATGACGGCGGCGGCTTTTTATCATCATGGTTTGGATATTTGTCGGGCCAACGTGATGATGCATCGTCATCGGGGCCATCTCGTGACAAAAACAGTACATCGCAGTTGGATCGAATGGAAAATATAATGATGAGAATGGAAGAAAATCTAGCCACCGTGAGCAGCACTGTGAGCAGCCTTGAGAGCCGATGTGAACAATTGGAGGCAAAGTGCAGCTCTCTTGAAAATATGTTGGAGTCTACATCGCAATCGATAAAGGAGCACATTGACAAAGCCATATTGGAGTCGACATCGCGTACTGGAAAAGCACTCAATTATCATGAAATGATGATAAAAAATCAAAACTGGAAGTATCCAACTTATGTTTATACGATGAATGATTTGGCAGACGCCGAATACACCTTTTATGAGGCTGAATATATCCATGAAACTAGTCAGATGTTGAAAACCTACACCGAAGCTCTGAGGAGAGGGGATTTTCCAGTTCACGAGGGCATTTCACAGGAAAACAAGGGGATCCATTTGATTGTCGATGCGGAATTCCCTTCAATTGAAATGGTCGATGATGCATATGATATTCTGGCTCCTCACTGGAAGGAGTTTGCTGCTGCTTTAAAGCACTTTAAACCTGCATTTGACGTGTTGCCCGATGATTGTGAGACTTCCATTGCATTTAAAAACGTGAAAATGGACGAAGAAATGACCCATCTGGTCAAAGACGCATTGATGAACATGCCATTCAAAATGTTTTGCTTTGAGAATAGTTATGAATTTTTTCGCGGTGGCATGCGCACAATTGCAGAAATGATGGGCAGCAACAAATGTTTACAACGGCTACAATTTGTTCGCATTCAAGATATGGATAGAAATGTTATTGCTGAACTTTCTTCCGCCATACATCGTCATCCTTCCCTTGTGGATGTGGCTTTCGATCATTGCTTCACTAGTGGATCCGGATTGGGAGACGAGATGCTGCACTCACTACTTGGGACTGACAACTTGAAGTTAGAAAGACTGAGTATGCCCAACAGCCATTTACTAGGTTTCCATAATGGCTTCAATGTGTGCACACTGCTGTCAGATTATCTAGCTACAAACCCGAGGTTGAAAGAACTCAATCTCAATGATAATAATTTCGATGATAGTGATGCTTTTTTGATTGCAAATGCTCTTCGCAGTAACACAACGTTGAGGCATCTGTACATCGATGGAAATCAAATAGGCGATGATGGAGCCGAAGCGTTGAAACGGGCGCTATACAATGGAAGTAGCCTGAACTCAGTCTCTGATTCGAATCACCATTGTTACATTGACACCGATTACTTCATGATGGTGCACAACATGGATTTGAACGAGAGCGAAGATAGAGAAATCAACAGAGCCCACAAAATATACTACCTTCTTTCATCGAGAAACAAAACAATGACCAACGTGCAGGATTTTGGCGACATTGATGTGAAGCTCTTGCCAAATATACTTGAAATTGTGCAGAAATATTCAAGGTCAACGGGCGGGGACAATTTTTGTGTGGAAGCCTTGTCAATCGTGTATGAAATTATGCGTAGATGGGACGAGATATACAAGGCGTTAGGCAATTCCGGTAGATAATGATCGACGTCTGATCTAACCAACCACAGCCTTGGCCACAGTATTATTATCATCTACATTTTATAGAGCTATCTCTCTACCTCTAGCGAATAGAGGTGTAAGATACAGTCGAATATCGCTCGATACAGAGCTTCAAAGTTAATATCCTCTTTCACCGTAATGGAGCGGAGGGGGCATTATCTAACTATGAGCTGCCGCCTGAGTCTAAATTACATGCAAGCAAAGGGTATGAGGGTTTGGGTTTGGTGAAAGGATTCTATGGAACACGAACAATGTACAAGTGGTATCCAAATCAGTATCTAATGTCATTGTTAATACCAGAGAGACAGATGCGCATGCTTACTACGAAAAGGTTTTCCATTCTCATTCTTCCACTACTTAAGCTAAATGGGGGATTATATTATATCTTTTGCAGCAATATCCCATCCACGACTGAACACGTACACTATACCGATGTTCTTTACTTTCATTACCCGTACGCGCGCTACTTACGTGTTCGTTCTTCAAGACGCGTTTGTTCTTCAAGATGCTACGGAAAGTAAGTAGGTAAAATGTTCCTGTTTCACTTCATACATAAATCACTTCCTAACTAATCATTCACCATGGCTTCCTCCTCTTCATCCATTAGCTCCTACGGCTATTCCTCTTCCTCTGATAGCAGTGATTCCGAGGCTGAGCAGAAGGTTGTAGAAATGGGAAATGTTGTACCAAAGGCAAAGAAGAAGGAATCGAAGAAGGAGGCAAAGAAGAAGGCCAAGAAAAAGGCAAAGAAGAAGGCGGAAGGGAAGAAGAAAGGAGAGTCCTCTGATAGCAGCAGCAGCAGTGGTGGTAGCAGCATTATTCTCGAAATATTACAGGGGGGTTGTAAGCTCGATAAAGGGTCGGCGAGCGTAGTAGTGTGCAGGGTGCAAAATCAAACATAATGCAGAGGCAAAGAGCACATTGTGGTAGTTCTGCTTCTGCCCATCATCTGTCATAAACGATGAGTGTAAATTTAGACCTACCACAATCCCAAATTATGTTTATATCTCTCCAGTCTCCCCTCACTAATAGTTGATTAACTATACTCAATCTAAATAAACCACCCTCAGTCTTTACGCTTCTTATCTTTCTTCCTCTTCTTCTTTGTGTCCTTCAACCCAAGCACGTCTTCATCATCATCTCCACTCTTTTCCTCGGATGCCTTGCGCTTCTTTTTGGCAAATTTACCCACCAAACGTTCCATATCTGCACCAGCATCATCATTTGCTTCCTCATTCGTTTCCTTTTCACCACTCTTCTCCACAACATCACCCTCGTCAGCATCCTTCAAAAGAGACGGATGAATAAACTCCCTCTCCCTTGCCCTCCTCTTCTCATTAGTCTTCTCCATACTAGCCTGCTGCTTCTCCGCCAATTTCTTCGCCTTACGCTGACGCTCCGACAAGAAATACTCTCCAGATTCGAGTTGCAAATCGATTTTGGACGGTTGCTGCGCCGGTGGGAAGGGTGTGTAGGACTTCTTCTTCTTGACTGCCGGTCTGCCCCCAGCGGCCGCGGCAGACTCGGATGCCTTTTTACTCTCCTCGACCAACTGATGTGGCTTTCTCCTCTGCACATTCTTCTTCTTGAAAGTGGGGAGGAATCTCTCCCAACTTTCATTTTGTAACTTTGGATCCTTCTCCAATTCTCTCATGATCATGAGTCGTTTGATATTGTACACGGGATGAATATTGTTCATACACTCTAGTACCACCATTCGAGTTTGTTTAATCCCCTTGTGTGTTCCCATGACCGAGACGGTGTTCCCCTGCACCAAAATGTAGCACTGGGTAAGCAACTCAAGTGCCTTAAGCGTGGCACCATCAGGACCAATCAACCGTTGTCTCCGTTTGACAAACCGTTCCTTGTTTCGTACCAATCCACCAATCTTGATAATTTCACAATTGTATTCATCATTCAATATCTTCAAGGCCTGCGGGGCGGGGATACTTCGTGCCAATAATTTGATCAAATCACGTGCCTTGAGAATCACATATGGATCACTCGTTTTACGGGTGGTGCGGACGGTCATACTGCCCTCAACCAAATTTAACTCACATGCAATTTTGACTTTATCGAGACTACGCGTAATGAGGGGCCAGACCTCACGGAGGTACTTTTCTCGATATTTAGGAAAGAGAGTGGCGAAGGATGATTCTTCGAGGAGACGTCCGCCGGGGAGATTATCGCCGGTGGTTTCATCCCATGGGCTGACGGACCAGTGGTCGATGTCGGGGTTGTCCCATGGTTTGTCTCGACGGTATTTGTTGTGGTTTTTGGCACCTTTTTCTTGGGTGGCCTCGACGATATTGGACATGGTTCTGGGACGACGTTATGTTGTTCTTTGAATGAAGACTCTGATCGAAGCTTAAGAGTGGTTATGTAGCTTTAATGCAACAGGGAAATCTACATCAACAGATGATTGACATGGTTGTTTTGTTGAATTGGGTGGACGTGATTGATGGCGAAAAAGATGCACGTCTCAAAAATAAGAGACACTGCCTGATCTGAGCTGATCTGAGCCCAAAAGAATTTGACTTGGATGGATGGCCATTACACTCGGCTATTGAGAGCGCCTGCCCGGAGCAAGAAGATGGAAGGCATGTTTGGAAAGAGGCGAAGAGATTGTGCAAGTGATCCTTCTCACAGGCAGATCATACATTTGGACTTCTTATCGTGGTGATGGGATTGCATTCCCAAATGATTTGGAAAGAAGTGATTCTTCGATGGATTACAATACCATTCCAGAATAGGAATTAGGCCAATGAAGTTGAAATATATAAGTAACCTAACCTTAGCTACTAATTCTCAGTTTTCTGCATAAACGTATACATTTTATTCCCTTCTTCATTTTTACCTCGGCCTCACAAGAAGAATGGCCTCAACATGGTAGGACAAAGGTGATCACATACACCCCTACCAACTGATTGGCGCTAAAGCATTTAGATCCATTACTTAACTACTAGTACGGATACGCTTGCCTCTCTTGCCGGCTTTGGCGTCGGCTCTGACAGAAACCATCGACATACTCAAACTCAACGTCTAAAGAAGAATTTGAATAGTGCAGAGATGAGGAATGAGTAAAGATAAAGAGGCAGAGTGATTGTTTGTTTGTACCCAGAAGTAAGATGATACGAGAGCAGATTACTCACCGGAGAAATAGTTGGCTACACTGTTGCGCCCTCCGTCGGGCTCAACGTCTGGTAAAAGTTTGAAGAGTATGTAGATGAGCGGTCAAGTAAAAAGGCAGAGTCAGAGTGATCGTTTGTTTGTACACAGAAGTAAGATGATACGAGAGCAGATTACTCACAGAAGAAATAGTTGGCGACAATGTCAATGTTGGGCTCAGCGTCGAGGAGAAGCTATAGCTAGCTCTACCACCGGCATGGTAGTTCACCTTGGATGCTTTTGCCTTGGGCGCCTTGCTCTTGCCGGCTTTAGAGTCAGCTCTGGCAGAGACCATGGTGGATAGAGCGAGAGCCAGCGGCGGAGATCGCAAAGATGATGGTGACAGTGGAGAACTTCATAGTGGGTAGCAGTGTAATAGTACATAGAAGGCCGAGTAGTATTGTGTTTGTACCTATGCACACAATGTTCGTTATTTTATATGGCAGGGTATGTGTAGCTCGCCTAGAAAACTCATCTCTAGAGGGAAAGCGGTTTCCGTGCTCCAGTTTGCACGGCATCTTAGTGTCGTCAGATTCTCGGAAATCACGCCCCGGACTATCATATGCATATTAGTTCCTCTGTACAATAGCAAAGTTCCTTCTCTCACGCACACGAAAGTGTGAGTTCTGACCTCACCAACGGCCGGGACTGCCGGGACCTCTCTGAAACTCCTTCACGCTTTTTCCGACACTCACCATCCTCTTGCCACCGCGGATTTTTCGATCTAGCCTTTGTTGCAGTCGTCGCAGTCATCGAAAGAATGGTGCATCCCTCACCACCAGTCCGTGCGACTGGAGGCGGCTGTGGATCATAGGTTGTTGGCATAAGATTATTCTTTACATTGTTTAACTGTGGTAGGTGTGATGTTGTCTTCAAGCTTGCTAATTCTCCTGTTCGGCGTAGTGCAAATCCACGGTGATGCAACCACGTTGACAACCCCGGACTCCAATCCTATTGGCAATCGACGATTTGTGCCATCATGCTGACGATTTTCGCTTATTGCAAATCATTCATTGGTGGACTTGTGGAGATGGAAGAGCAGCAGAGGAGTCACGATCATGTCAAGCAGCCATATCTACGCCGAGCTTCTACAACAACGCGACGTCCAACTCAATGAAACGCAATCACCAAACGAAGAACACGACTTTCGATTTTATCTATTCAACATTGGAGGGGCAACTTTCAGCGTGGGCCTAGTTGCAGTAATATCGGCCATGTTTTCTCGGTTATCTAACATTAAATCCATTGGATCTGCGGATAAAGATGCATGCGGCATTAGACCCTACCGAAAAAGAAGCAGCGGCTTCGATTTATCCGCTTGTCAATCAGAACCATCGGTTGATGGTTACATTGTTAGTGATGAACTCATTAGCGTATGAGTGTCTTCCTCTATTTTTGGATAAGCTATTACCTACGTGGATGACAATCATCTTTAGTGTGACATTGCTGCTGGTGTTTTGGCGAGGTAAGAATTGAAGAATGCAAATGTTTCTTATTATTATTGACAGTAATGTCATGCTAATCTCCACTTCATCCGATACAGATTATTCCTACAGCCATTTTTACCGGCCCAGACCAATTGATGTTGGCATCAAAATTGTCCCCTCTTGTAAGTGCGTCCATGACTTACTGCACCCCATCACTTACCCATTGGTAAAGCTACTTGATAGAGTAGTCCCGGATGAATCAGACGACGATGAGGAGTACAATAGAGCAGAGCTCTCGGCCTTGGTTCGAATACAATTTGAAGAGAGGATAAAGGCACAAAAGCAAAAGGAAATGGCTGATTCTATGAATATCAAAAACGGACCAAAACGGAGAACTACACTGAGAGGGTTACACATGGCCAATCAAATTCAGGCTGAGAAGCAACAGCAACAGCAACTCATCAATGATAGTTACTTCAATTCATCTCGCAATTGGAGACGACTTAAAAAATGAGATTATGGAAGCTGTAACTGAAAAGCAGCAGATGACATCGTCAGAAAGCTCTAGCAATATTTTTGGAAGCCTATTTGATGTAAATGAAAAAGAATCTGTTGATGGAAAATCAAACCGCCCCAGGGCTCTATCGAATTCATCTGCCTCAACAACCGCGAGTGAGCACCCGTTTGAGCAGATTGCACCACCGTTGGAAACGCACCGAGGTAAGAGCAGTTGAGGGGGCACTCAATTTGAAAACAATGTGTGCCCTGGATGTGTACACTCCGATTCGACAAATATATGCAGTGCCTGAAGACCTTCACTTGTCGAAGCAAAACATTGCAGAGATTTATGGGCAGGGCTACAGTCGTGTACCTGTGTATGATCCAAAGGGGAAAGACTGCACTGCGATGAAAGGAATATTGATGACAAGGCAGCTCATCATGATAGACTGGGATGATGAGAGAACTGTCTCTAGTCTGACAATGTACATTCCACCTTGTGTGTCACCGAGAATGAATCTCATCCGACTGCTTCATTTGCTGCGAAAGGGTGGCAGCTTGATTGCATTCGTCTGTGCTGGCCCTCAAATTGCCGAACGTGCGTTAGATGAAGGACGTGCGATACCCCCGGAAGCAGGGTTTATGGGGCTAGTAACGTTGCAGGACGTCCTTGAGTCTGTGATACAGGAGAGAATATACGATGAGGAGGATATATCAGAACGCAATTTGGCTTCGGCAGTTCTGACGAATTGGGCCGCAACTGTGTTGCAGAGGTTTTGCAAAGCGACAGAAATTGAGGCGAGTTAACAGCATTGAAGGCTCGACGAATTATGCAAACCAGTTGAGCCCTCGTAGTGATAACAAAGGAGTAGTGGCAGATGAGAGCACGCCACTTCTGAAGTCACCTTGACAGACAATAGATTCAACCCTCTCTTAGAGAGATAGTAGATAATTAGGTATTAGCATTAGTGATAAAAGATCATCAACATCAACAACTACTCCCCATAAAAGTATGTATTACAAAATCTAATCAAAGTTGTATTAGACCCTTCTCTCTGTTTTGTTTGTCTGCGTCAAACAAATACCGGAGATATCCTCCAGAGCGCCTCAAGAGTTCATCCGGTGGGCCAAACTCAACTGGAACGCCAGCATCAAGCACAAGGATTCTATCGTACCCAAGCACTGTCTCTAATCTATGAGCAACAGTTATTACTGTCACTCCTTTTTGAACGAACTCTCGCCTGATTGTCTCTTGAACTTGGGCATCAGTTTTCATGTCGATACTACTTGTAGCCTCGTCAAGAACTAAAATTTTGCTCCTTTTCATTAATGCCCTTGCCAGACAAATCAGCTGTCTTTGACCAAGAGAAAGGTTTTCGCCACCCTCTGAAATGATTGTGTTCAAGCCTTCGCTGGAGTCTCTAAACTGTTTGGCGAGCTGTGGACTTGCTGACTCCAATGCTCTCCAAGCATCCTCTGGCGTGGCCTTCCCTGATGCATCTAAATTGTGCATTAATGTTCCAGCAAAAAGAATCGGAGTTTGGGGGATGATAGATATTGAATCTCGTAGACCTTGAAGGCTGAGTGATCTGATATCAACCCCATCAATTGTGATGCTACTTCCTGCGTTGCCCTCAATCTCAGCAAGACGGAATAGAGTTAGCAAGAGGGAACTCTTTCCCACTTCCTGCAAAATAAAGATGGTTAGTATATGTTTCAAGATAATTGAACATTAAAAATGCCCGCACGGGAAATGCTTACCTGTTCGGCCGACAACTCCTAGCGTAGAACCAGCGGGAATATCAACTGATACATTCTTCAGAACAAGAGGCAAAGAAGGATTGTATCTCATTGAGACATTCTTAAACTCAACATGCCCTCTCCATGGCCAACCCGATTGCAACAGATCAGCATCACTTTCAGGTAACGCTGGCAATGAACCTGAACCGCTTGGTTGTAACGCCTGCAGTGCTTCTCCAGCGCGATACAATTCTCTTGGCATTCGCGGCTTTACTTCGTCAATACCTTTGACAGTTTCAGACTCTAAATCCGTCAATTCTACTGTTCTCATTACACTCATAAACTGCGTCTCGAGGTCAGTTAGCACACGAACACACCAAGCTAGCAAACCCGTAATGCTTAATGCTTGAGTAAGACCCCACCCGGCTGCACCAGATTTGAGTCTTCCAGCCCTAGTAAGCAATATGGATGCAACAGCTGCTGAGAAGACCACAGTGTTGCCCAAGGTCTCAAGGCGGACTGAAAGCCATCTATCAAGTGATTTCACCGAATAATAGATCGATAAATTCTCATCTGCGAGGTGCCTATGTTTCCGTGACCAAAGGCTCGTAGCCTTGGGTATAGAACGTATAGTTTCAGCACCACTCAATGCTTCCCGAAACTGTGTATAAATGGGAGATCTTGATTTCGACTCGATTCTCTTCAAATCACGTGCAGCAGGACGAAATAACCCCATTGTTTTAACATAGAATATTCCTATTAGTCCCAGTGGAATTGCCATGAAAGGTGTAACAACTCCCGACAACGCTAGCGTGCTGAAAAAGACTTGTAAAAAGCAATATAGCACTGAGGCGATTCCATCGGGTAAGCTCCTATCGACAACTTCTAGTTCTTTGCCAAAACGAGTGAGAAGCTGCCCACTCGGAGTTGAAGAGAAGAAGGAGATGGGTGCCCCAAATACTGACTTAGTCATTGCTTGATGGATGGTTTTGGAAGCTCTCACGCCAACTTTCATTGTCAAATATGACCTCAGGCACATCGTGACTGAAACTCCAGCAGCAGCATAGATCAACTGACGGCAATATTTGGCACTAACAGCTGCTGCAATGCCACCAGTACTAGCTTCTGTCCATTTGGCAACAATCAATTGCTGGAAAAACTGGCTCCCATTGGAAGCAAAGTAAGAGGCCAGTGCCAATGCAATTAGAAGTGGGTTCTTCACGCTGCGGAAGTATGTGAGGTAGGTGCTTCGAGGTATTGAACCTGTAGACATAGTGTCATCAGTCGAGAGTTGCCTTTGTTGGTTCGTCACTGGAGGAAGGCGGTCTTCACTCGGTTGAGTTGATTGAGGCATTGTGTGTTCTGCGAGCAATGCTGGATCTTCCTCCAGAGCAATGTGACTATCAGGATCTGCGTGTCTTGATGTCATATTATTGCCGATAGAAATTCCACTGCTATGGTAGACAACATTGACATCAACATCTTCTGCATCAAGCCTTTCATCTTCAATGGTACTATCGTCTTCTTCTGCATGCGTGATGGTGCGCAAAATCATGACCACGACTTAGCAACTCATCATAAGTTCCAACGTCAACAATCCGTGAACACCCATTTGTGGGATCTGATCCCATTAGTACCACTTTATACGCATTGTCTTGGCAAATTTGGATCATTCGTAACAAAGATTAGTAGCAGCCTTCTCTTGTTCGCAATCGCTCAGGTAACACGCTGAAAAACTGTTGAGCCCACTGAAGCATCCAAGGCACTCAAAGGATCGTCCAATACGTAGATTCCTAGCCACTCTCTTCATATAATGCGCGGAGCAAGTGCTACTCGTGCGCGTTGCCCCCCAGAGAGAGGTTAGAACCATCCTCTCCAACATCAGTGTCATGTGTCAAGTTTGGATGATGCGATGTCATCATCAAGCCCAGCCGAATAGATAGCCCTCGCGTAATCTCTCCTTCATTGTACTCCCTTCCAAAGACGATTGACTCTCCGAAACCGTTCCCTTGGGTCACCATGCCTCTTGGGCACAATAGGCAATCGATCCATGCGCAGTAACTCGTGGCACACATCTGCCGTAGATCCATATTCTTGTTTGCAATTAGTTTTGGATTCTGGGGCACTGGGGTCAATTCGCCTATCAAAGACTTGACCAACGCTGTTTTGCCAGTAGCGACGCCACCTATAACAGCAACAACTTCTCCCGGCTGAACTGATATTGATGCACCACACAAAGCAGGCGCCCCACTGGTGCAAGTTTTATCTACGCTACCTTCTTCGTCACTACTGCTTGTAGGTGCAGACCAAAGAAAGTTACCATTGCTCATCTCGATACTACCTCCTTCACCATTCAACTTTGGTTTGTAGTCAACATATGGGGTTATCTCCTGTGACTCAAGATAAGATGATATACGTCTCAAAGAGTTTTGTCCGTTTGCGATGGCATCAATCAACATTGGATAGAAGAACAATGGGAACCGCAATTGATTGAACAGACTAATCGCAGTAAAGATTGTCGATGCCACAACCGGCTTTCCCGTCTTGGCGTATGCCGTCAATGTCGCCACGAGTGAGATAGCTGGCGCTGTATTGGAAATAGCCTGAGATAAAGCCCTAACTGCACCTCGTTTGGTGTGACGTCTCATCTCCTCGTCTCTTTGGCATTGAATGTCTTTTGCAAATAAATTCTCCCAGCTCATGAGCTTTAACAGTTGCATATTGCTGACACTCTCTGTAGTCTTTTTCATACGGGCATCCTTTGCTTCAATCTCCTTTACACTCAATCTATTCAATATCCGTAGCGTGAGCGCATTGATTGGTATAGTTGAAAGTAACACGCCCAAGCCCCAGAATACACTTGTGCCGAGAAACTTATATAACAAAGCAATGTAGATAGCAATTTGTAAAGCCCCGTCCCATATTGTGTGAATTTGCAGCGTTAACATCTCTAACATGGTTGCATCACTTTGCATCAAGTTGAGTACTTCACCGGATCCCATGGATGAAGCCCTTTTCTTCTTCTTTTTGTCTTTACTATTGCCACTGGAAGTAACGGTTCCACTGGAAAGTCTCAAGCTCTTATCAAAAATCATCCCCCCAACACTCCCTCTTACTTCACAGGCACACTTGATGACATTGTGAAAGTATTGATTCTCGATTATCATCTTGACACTCAGAACCGACACCAGCAGGAAAGCAGAACGTAATGGCTCGATGGCTTTAATTGAATTACCCGCCTCAATCTGCCGTAATAAACGAGCAATCAGCAAAGATGGGAAGGCTTGAATAACAGTGTTGAGAAGCCGCAGCGCTCCAGTCAGAATTAATGTTTGCTTTTGGCTTGCTAGCAGCGCTTTGGCTAGAACAGCAGATTCGGATGGCTTCTTCTTTCGTGTTGCAAATTTAGCCTTAGCCTTTTCACGACATTTTGCATACACTGATTCCAACTTTGTTACAGTCGTTTCCATCAATTTCTCTTGTGGTACATTGAATGCATCCGACGGTTCCAACTGACGCTTTGACGCAATTTGTAACAATGGATCTGCGTATTTGTAGAGCAGTCTGCTTGAGAGGGATGAGTTGTATTCGCCATTTTTCCAATTATCTTTCGATTTCGTGGTTGGGGCTACTTCTGATGTCGCAGAGTTCGTAGATCGCAGAGCCGTGGATGACGATTGTATGAGAGTCGATGGAGTTGAAGCATGAGTGCCGATAATTGATAGTGGTGCTGTTGGAACGACGATGTATGACGCTATCAGAGTCAAAAGGGCGAACACATGAGTTTGGGAGGAAAGATGTTTCCGCCAGCGGCGGTTCTGCCTCCGACTCCTCTTATAGAGACAACTCCTCGTGTTGGCTGCCATCGTCATGTTTGCTTCAATAATGATCTATTGACGACCCTTTCTAAGTTGCATTGACGCAGTGAAACCCATCGTAGCAGGCCCTTCCATCTGACGCGATGTTCATTGAAGATGAGTTGGGAGTGGAAGTTGCTGACGACGATGCATGCGCCAAAAATTAGATCTTTCCTCAGTAACTGGGACTCGATACCTATTCGAAGCGATCGGTACTAACATTCGTCGCGGTCGACAACAAGGTTGGTACCATACATACATACTTGTACAGACAGCTGCGGCCTGCTTCCTCGCTGCAACGGGTAGGGGAGACAGTCAGCATATCCTTTGATGCCCCTTTGCTAGTTATTTAGGTTCAAGAAGAAGAGGTATCATAATCCTATTACGCAATAGTACACGGAAAATCTTCTAGCTATCTAAACCTAACATCTGTCAATTGTCCCCAGAGTTTTGTAGATACTGTCCCATTTACGCATAAACTCGTAGACAATGGACAATCCGCTTACCTCACTGTTGACACGGTAAAGTAACTGACGTTCTGACACAGGAGTGCTTGCATAACGTTGCACAGCTGCCAGAATCTCTGGCAACAAATTGATGTCGATATCATCAAAGTATTGCACGTTGCTCATCCTTTTGTTCCGAGAGGCAAGGATTTTGTAAATTTTCCGTTGCCGGTTACCTGTTGGGTCATCCTCCTCGTTACAAGCTTTAAAGCCGCATCTGACAACATGACAAGTGTGATTTGAATCGGCAGCTGAGTTCAAGCTGGAATTATCAAATAGCGCATTGTATATTTCAGCCCGTTCTGCTACACGTTTTGACAAGTATAGGGACGACAGCGTATTGTTTGTTCCTAGGGCATACCCAAAGTATGCTGCGGCGGCTTCGGTGAACATATTTCCCCTCAAGCACAGATGCTGAAGAGTGTTATTTCTCTCAAGAGCACCTGCGATGGAAGCTGCATCCTCGTCAATCAAATTGTTCCCACTCAGCGTAAGATGAGTCAGCGAGGTGTTAGATGACAAAGCGTTACAAAAACCTTCCCTCTCTGCAACGATGACAAAACTTAGATCACTAGTGATCATACTGATTGATTCCAATTGATTGCTGCGAACGAGCTCACTGAGCATGTAAATTCGTCCCCCACAGCAGCCTGCTAGGTCAATAGATGTCAGCGTAGGGTGCCCAACTATGGCCTGGCAAAAATCAATCTCGTCTTCTTCGTCTATTGAGTTGTCGTGTAATAATAGAGATCTCAACTCTGGGTTACTGTCCATGAGGTCAATTAAAGCCCTTATTCCATATCGCCCAAAACCATTGTCTCTGAAATAGTATTTTATGAACCCTTTACCTTCCAAGGATTTAACAATCGTCTTAAATATAGCAGCGGGCAGTTCAATTTGTGATATTTGGAAACATGGCTCTGCATAATCCGGCATTACATCCAATATCAAACCAAAGTCGTCTAATGCATGTGCGAATTCTTCCCAATGAGACCTGAGGGCGTAGATGTAAGGAATTTTCTCGTAAGTCTCTGCTAAATCCCTTGGTTCGAGACGAACACCCTGGTAATCGAAATCATCTTGATCAAAATATTCTACGTTTTTACCGTGGTTGAAAGTATACTCCCCACGCCTCATTTTGATGGTGCAATTTTTGATATTCTGGGAGAGGTGCATTATACTCTCGATTTCATCTTCAGCAAGATCGAAATCAATATCCACCATGTCCATGTTTAGATCTTCTGCAGAATATTTCCAGTCATCTCGGTTTGTGGCCACCATTTCTTGGTATGCCTCAAGCGCTTTACCCTTGTTTCTAAGATCCTCAGTGCTGATGCTCTCCACACTCTCCTCGTCGCTATCACTTTCTCCCTCTGATGAGTATTCTTCTTCGCCGCCATCTTCTTCCCCCTCTTCATGTCTTTCCTCATTTTCATGATCATCTAAGCTCTCTAGCTTTTCTTCCATCATCTTATTCATTAATTCTTCCATTCGCTCCATCATCTGTTCATTTCGAGCAAGCATGTGTTGTGCATTGTCATCCCTCCGACCGGTAAAGTAGCCCATCCATGACGATAGGAAGCCGACGACGGCTCCGTCATTTCCCTTTCGCCTCTTTGCGGAGGAGCCGCCGTGGTTAGGAGAAGAGCTCATGTATTAAGGCGTAGATGGGAGGACAAAAACAACAATCAGCTAGCAATCAACCACAAAGTGACCTCACAGCATGAGATATGTATGTACCTTTCTAGCACTTATCGCCGCATGGCATTGTTATTATTTGATGGCATCGTCGGGCAATAAGCTGTCCGTCCGTCCGGCCGGAGAAACGCGAATAGTTGAATTCCTATCACACTCAAACTTGTCCTCCTCCATTTATTTGTTTGTTGTGTGCTGTGTTGTGAAGGCTCGGCGAAACATTAGTACCATGGTTGGAACAGACCGATCATCATCCTCATTCCAACCAAAATTAGGCATCCTAGCGTTTGTCTACATTCTGGTCATCCTCTCATTTCTGACACTCTTCTCTGAAGAATTGACCTCGTCGGAGTTAGAAGATGTCTTTGCAAAAAGGGAGACTGCGACGAAGTCACCACTGCATCGTAAGTATCATTCGAATACTACGCAAAGATCAAATTATGGCTACTATCGCCCTCAGCCACCCTATCCACCGATCCAACACATATCTCACACCTGTCTAATAAACCGCAACACATCCTCCGAACAAGTCATCCACCTGCCAACCGCTGTACCTCATCTAATACTCATTGGTGCTCAAAAGTCTGCCACTTCCGAATTTCAAGTGTTGGCTGATAAATATACCAATGTCATCACGCCCCTCTCGGCGAAAAAGTTTGAACCACACTTTTTTGACTTTCAGGTGCAAGGAGCCCTCATGAAATTGATAAGGGAAAATGAGACAGCAGAGTTTGATAATGCTGTATGTCGATTTAGACAGAAATACACTGCGTTTTTCAACATGAGTCAGGTGAACAATAATACAATGAGTGTTGTGATGGAAAAGACCCCGTCGTATATGTTGCTGCATAATTTACCATTGATTATTGATGTTCTTTGTCCTTGAGAACCCAAAATTTTGGTGATTTTACGTGATCCTGTCGATAGAGCTTGTACGTGTGCTATTGCTGCGAAGTGTGACAAAGAATCACAGCAATGAGTAAGCAATGACATGTATATGTTTGGATGTGCACTAACTCACTCTGTTCTTTTAACTTCCACGCAGGGAGCCACTATCGAATGAGTTATTCAAGGACGAATTTAAACCAACAATTTGCAACAATAGTGAAGAATGAGATTGACAACTTCATTGCTAATGGACTATTGGACAACGCTACAATGTCACTGGACGATTTTGAGGCTGCTTTGGCCAACAATTCACATGCACCATCATCTCCATTCGTCTTCCCCAAAAATATGACGCTTGAAAAGTACGCTGAACTTGTCCAACTATACAGAGGAAATAAAAAGAAAGAATGCCTCATCCGTGGTCTATATGCTCCGTTATTACTACCATGGGTGAATCGATTTGCCAAAGATGATCGGTTGATGGTGATGAAGTTCAATGAAGTGTTCAATGCAAGTATTGTCGATGAAGTATTGCGATTTGCAGGTGTCGAGGATACATCAGTCGATGATCATTATGACGACTTTAATTAGAAATAAGAAAGGAAAGATAAAGGGAAGGGCAAACAAGAATTTGACCGTTGATTATCATGCAAACAAGGGAGTTGAAATGCCCCTTGATCCAACGATACGACTTTATTTGAAGTTTTTGTACCAACCCTTCAATAGGTTTCTTGTGCAGTTGCTGGGTGAGGAATGGGATGGGTGGGGTGAGTAAAGAATAATGTGATGATTGCACGCCACTTGCATAGGCTATGTAGTACAAATGCTTATTGCTGAGGGCTTCCACTAGCTTCATAGTGTAGTGGGTCAACATTCGAGCAATGCTGGAAAGACAGCCTTTGTGCTAGACAATAATCGGGTAATAATGGTCTACTTACGGGCATTTGCGCCCTCCATTCTACTCAGTGACAGCAGAATTGCACTTGCGCTTTTTACGGCCAAATCCCGCCATCGCAATGCCGACATTCCTCCATCCACACAGCCTCTCCTATCCGTACAACCAACGAACACATCAACCATGGCAAAGACCTCCATCAAACCCCCCGCCTCCCCCTTCTTCGCCCCCTCCACCCCACGCAAACTCGTCAAAGTCTCCACACCCGGAGGCACCTCCCGCCTAATCAAAAAAGAATCCTCCAAAACCAAAGAAAACAAATCGACCGTTGCCGGCGCCACTTCCAACTTGGTCAATGCCATCATTGGCGCTGGAATCGTCGGCATCCCCTACGCCATTAAAGAATGTGGACTGGTCGCTGGTATCATATTAGTGGTATTGTGTGCGATACTAACGGAGAAGAGTCTGAGGGTGTTGGTGGACACGGCCAAGCATGTCGATGTGCCGAGTTATGAAACGCTGTTTGAGAGTACGTATGGAAGTGCTGGGTTTTATTTTATATCGGTGAATATGTTGATTATGGCGTATGGGGGGTGTTTGAGTTATTTGACGATTATTAAGGATACGCTGCCGATCTTGTTAGGGGTGGAGAGGTGAGTTGTTTGGATACACACATATCATGTGTCATTTTTTTAAATCCGTTCATGTTATAGATGTGTTTGCTCAAGATGAAAGAACGCTCACTCTCTTCAATCCCCACAGAGGAGACGTAGGAATGGAACGGGCAATTTTAGTAGTATCAACAATGGCAATCATCCTACCTATTTCCATGCAAAGAGACATGGCCGATCTGGCAAAAACATCCAAAATTAGCGTCATTTTTCAATGCTTCATGGTCCTCGTGGTCGTCATATTCAGTCCAGTATCCGAGACATTGGAGGAAAACGGAGGATTATTAGCAATCGCATCGGAATCGTTAATTGAAACATCAACCATATTCATCGGTCTCGGAGTGCTAAGTTTCGCATTTGTATGTCAACACAGTGCATTCATCGTTGCCGGATCGTTAGAGAAACCAACCAAGGAACGGTGGGGAATGGCAACATCACGAGCATTATCGCTATGTCTAGTCTTGGAGGCTGCATGTGGGATAGCTGGATATCTAGCCTTTTTGGAAAAGACACAGGGTGATGTCCTCAACAACTTTTTGGTACTTGGTGGGAGTATTACCAAGGCGGCCAATCTGGCAAGAGGGTTGTTATGTACGACAATGTTCTTTGTGTACCCGGTCGACTCTTTTGTTTGTAGGCATGTCTTAGTGGTGCTATTCTTTCGTGGGAGACGTGCTCATGAGGGTGACGATGCATCGGTGTTGAATAGGAGAGATCGTAGGATTGCGATGACGTTGATTATTTACTTTTCATCGTTGATACCAGCATTGTTTGTGGAGTCTGTTGGATCCGTTCTTGCCCTTACGGGTACGATTGCAGGGTCGAGTCTATCTTACATTGGACCAGGAATGATTTACCTTGCAGTCTATGGAGATGAGTTTCTGAAGAAAGTGGAAGAAGTTTGGGGCAAATTCGACGGGAGTACAGACACAGCACCGGCAGAGACAGATGTAGAGTCGTCTAGACTATTGACGACTCGGCAACCGAACGAAACAACAACAACGGAATCAACCGCAACGGAGCAGAGCTTTTTCAAGAGTGTTTCGTGGTATCTACTCCTGATGCCAATCTGGTGTGAAGTTGCTAAGATGGGGAAAACGAAACTAAAAGAATTCAAGGAGAAGGAGGCTCTTAAGAGTCCTCATATAAATCGTTTGGGTAAGGTTGCCCGTCCATCCCTTCAAATGGTGCCTGCCAACATTCCGAGAGTAGGCTCTGCCGATGGAGGGCAAATGCCAAAATTTCCTACTCCCAAGTATGGCGCTACGGCAGGTGGCAATAAGGCCATCGGTGCAGCAATTTTAGCTCAGCAGCGATCTGCTTCTGTTAGAGCAGCATCACCGGCACCCGCCGATTTAGACGAACCACCCACGTGGTATGATTTTTGTGTAGCCATTTTCTTTGTTGTTTTCGGCACGATTGCTATGTGTGCCGGAATGTTTTCAATCTTAACGGCGAAGTAAACTTTTTGTAGTAATCGAGAGAACTTGTAGTAAAATAGAGAAGTGTTCTTAAGTGGGTTTCTTCGTTATTGTTACATTTATATTTTGACAAGATGTTGATTAACTTGGATGCTTTAATTGTCACGAAAGCCGCATAAAGACACAGTATGTAGCGGTCGTGTTCATGCTATACAGCCCTGATTTGCGTTTCGTCTGTACATTCAAAGGTTGCCCTGTTGGGATGGAAAACTGGGGAGGCGTCGCATCACTCCAAGTGTTGCGGCAGGATCAAAAGCAGCCTCGATGATTGTTCCCATGCTGATACCGAAGTTGACGGGAGATATGCATCAACTGGTACACAAAACGATCCCCGTATCGTCTTGGTATGCTATAGAATATTATGTTACTGATGGTAGCACACAGTATCGCAAAGATAATGAATAATGGCATCAATATACGCATGTATGCGAGGAGAGTGAACCGATGATGAGCTACATCAAAGTCAAAGGGTTTTCTTTCCAATGAAGACGATGTTTGTCTAGCGGATGCCTTGATCGGGCGGCGGAATCGGTGTATTGTTGAAAGCATGTTAGTAGGAGCGTCAGGATAATGTGATGAAGTTGTTGACCACATACTACACAGTCAAAATGCATGCATCATCTTCCTCTTGCCCCATCTTGGAGCCGTCTTGGGAGCTCTTGGGTGGCCGGCACCCGGCACTGAGCGCTGCTCGCGCGCGCGAGCGAGAGTTGAAGGTTAATTAGGGTTAAAAGGATAGTAAAAGTTGGGTGCCGGATAAATATATGTATGTGCTTGTGAAGTAAGTACCAGTATGTGAAGGCTTGGCTTGTGTTCCAAGTTCCAACCCTCCTAAAATGTTTCGTGATCGACAGAGACGCAAGGATCAAGCTACAATACTGTACACCATATTACTGCTGCAATTATTGTTTCGTGATTGAAAGAGACACACGTAAAGCAAAATGTTGTATCGATATCGATTGGGGAAGCTCCCAGCGGCAGCGGCAGCTAGTTCAGTAGCAGTAGCAGGTCTCTACGCGATGCATGCCCTTCACATGCCCTTGCTGAAGCAAGGAGTGACTAAGCAGGAATGAAATTTGGCAAGTATTGTAGGTGGTTGAAGTATAACTGGTTTCTACTACTTGCTTATACTATAACTATACTTTACTCCTTCAACTCTTCACCTTCCTTCACCACCAAAGCCTGCCTTGCCCTTTGCCTTCCTTCCATTACGCTTGTGCTTGGTGAAAAACTGCCAGATGTATGAATTATCCACGTCTTCATTGAGGCACTGTCCGAAAGCCGCTTGTCCAGCTTGTCCCCGGCCAACAATGACCCACAGCTTCTTTGCTATTGATGACACAAAGCTCCACAGGAGCAAAATCATCATCCTTGCCTTCAACTGGCTCGCTATAAAGCGTACACACGGTGTTTGAATTTGAAGTCACAACCTTTCCCGAATCTTTGACATGGTTGAGCTTACGCCATTTCTCGATAGACTCGCGGACGGAAGGAAATCCCATGCCTTTAAGAGTTTGTGCACCCCACCAATCAATAAGATTGATGTCGTCGAAGAGGGAGACATCATCTTCGAAGACTCCAGATGATCCAGCGAACGGAACAATATTATCCATCCTATTGTGAGTATGTAGGATAGGAATTCTGTTTCTCAGGAGCACAAACGAAGTCATCGGCTTTTGTCCATCCCAAGGGATGCGGAGTTTCTAAGCTGTAGCTTTCAAATAGAACTCCCGCAACAGGAGCAGCCAGCAGCAATAACGTCTGACATTTCGCAGGCCACGCGGTTAGTCATGAAGCCGCCATTAGACATGCCCATCGCGTAAATTCTTTCACTGTCGATAGAATAATCTGTATGAAGGATCATTACGAGTGATTAGTGGGTATGATCAACATACATGTGTTTCAAAAAGTGACAAATCATAAGAATGCTTACTATCTTCCATGTATTCAATCAGCTTCCTCATGAATCCGATATCATCGACCGGTTTATCGGAGCAGCACCCTCCTGCGTTTGAATGAATACAAGGGAACGCCCGGAGGAGCTGGAAGGGGTGTCCCCAACTTTGCTTTGCTGAATCCCTCTGGATAGACTACAATGAACTTGTTGTCAGATGCAGTTTTGTCAAAGCCTGTGGGATTGCTGACCTTTAGCGTTCGCTCCTAGTGCATGAATATTCATCACAAGAGGAACGTTGGTCCCCTCCTCAAGTCCATTAGGTACGTAGACAATGGCTGAACGCTTTCGTTTCGCCATTGGGGCAATTCAGTTTCAGTCCATGGAAGCCAACTGGGCAGAAAAATGGACGAGGGAACGCCGATGGAGGGTGTAGCCTTCATGTTGGGATCGGCGCTGATGCACAGTTCTACTCGATTGGAATCGCCTGAGTTGGAAGCTTCGACAACTGAACTACGGATGCATCCTACAAGGAGAATGCACGCGATCTTGATGGAGATGGAGAGTTTGAACATTTTGTTTGAGGTCGACTTGTGACGTGCTGTGGATCGAAGGCGAAGTATTTTATTTTATGAGAGCCTCCTCATGACGAACTGTACAAGACAACATCTTCTTCAGCACCACCGACACAACAAGGAAGTCCGTGTTATCAAGATATTGCAAGATGGTACTTCGCAAGATGAGTGTGTTGGATGGTCATGTCGAAACGTTCTTGGGGATACCGGATCAGACGGACGAGTACCGCAAAGACGAAAGAAAAGCAAAAGCTGAAGAGAAGAGAGACCTAAGTACACAAAGCTATTTCTAGTTCTGAAGAAGTGAACACGTTTGGGGCAAATTCGATGAGAGATATATATATATTGTACAGCACCGCAGAGACAGATGCAAGCAAAGTAACGCTGCAAATGTTTTCGTGATTGAAAGAAACACACGCAAAGCAACGCAAAATGTTGTAATATCGGGGAAGCTACACCTACACCTACACGCAGCGGCGCAGCTAGCAGCTATACATCATAAGTACATTAGCCGTATCCGTACACAAACAGTTAGAAGAAGAACAATGTTAGGACGAAGAGACGCGATGCATGCCCTTCACATGCCCTTGCTGAAGCAAGGGGTGACTAAGCAGGAAATGAAATTTGGCAAGTATTGTAGGTGGTTGAAGTATAACTGGTTTCTACTACTTGCTTATACTATAACTATACTTTACTCCTTCAACTCTTCACCTTCACCACCAAAGCCTGCCTTGCCCTTTGCCTTCCTTCCATTACGCTTGTGCTTGGTGATGAACTGCACAGCAGTCGCAAGAGGAGCGTAGAAGTAGAATGTAGATTGATGCAGGATGTCGACACTGTTGCACCAAGGCTGCACGAAAGGAAAACGAGCACAGCAGCAGCAGTCGCCATAGGAATGAGTGGAAAGTGTCAAGGATAGAGAATCACGAAAGTGGAAAAGATCAATAGATGATACTCGCGATGATGATGAAGAGTTCTTTCGTACACTGAATCTGAATCCACCAATAAGAACTTTAAGAAATCGCTTATCATCAAAGCGATAAAGCAAGCAATACGTACTAAAAGGCCAGTGGAAGTATGTGTTGAACATCCAAACGGCTCGTTTGGACTCACAAGAAGTTATTCAATGATTCATAGCATATAATTCATATCAGTTACAATAGAATGGTTATTGCTACTGCTGTTGCTACTATTGTCGCTAGTATTACTACATCTACATATATGTAATACACATCCGGTGTTGAGAGGCATGTAGGTATGCTATGTATGATGTCACATTCTACGAACTGGCTTGAGCTGCTGCGTACCAATACTGACTGAGTTGATATAAGCAATGACTACAGTCCCTTCATTGTAGTTCACAATCCCGTCGCGGTTGCACCAAAACACTTTCTTCGAATGCAAATCTACCTGAAGCACCATTTTGCTGCCGTCAGCGTCAGATCGTTCGTGCTCATCCTTGAGATAGACAGACCATTCATCGCGAAACAGCTGAGAGAAAATGAATAGCTCATTGCCTTTACTATCAAATTGAGCCCATTTCAAACCATCAACGTTAACGAAAGAACCACCGTCATGAATGACAACTTCCTTTACATTCTGGCCATTGACTTTTACCACTGAAATTATAGTGTCCACTACTAAGATTGAGTTGAGAGATTTGAGAGCATCCTCTACCTCTGGGGTGACGCTAGTGAGAGTAGAGCTGGATTGTTTTTTTTTTCATGGTAAAAGTGTTGGGCAGCTGGATCGACAGAGCTGATGGGATAGGCAAGAGTGAAGATAAGATTAGAGTGGCGTGGAAATACATAACAAAACAGGTTAGAAAGAAGCTGCACAGACACAGATGTCATCAGCATGGGCGCGGATCCTCTGAGTTGGCAGTGCTCTCATCTCATTTTCCGAGGTCGAGGTCGAGGTATCATTCATGCTGAAACTGAAAGCAGCAGCAACCGACGTCGTGATCGCTAGAAGCCCACTTAACTTGAGATTGATTGTAGTTGTAGTTTATCAGCTTTCCCCCTTCTTGATGATGCTTGTTTTATTTTATGACGATGTGGACGAGCAGGAGCAGGAGGAACATAAGATAAGATCAGGAGGCACGCCACGTCTTGGATAGCAAGTTCAACAAAGCGTCTTGGTCAAGATTGACAAAGTGCTTGGTTCAAGATCGTTTTCCCGATTACGATAAAGGCCATGCAGTTGCAAGATGGTACTTCGCAAGATGAGTGTGTTGGATGGTCATGTCGAAAAGTTCTTGGGGATACCGGACCAGACGTACGAGTACCGCATCGCAAAGACGAAAGAAAAGTCGAAAGAGAAGAGAGAGCTTTTCTGAAGCTGAAGAAAGTTCTGGAACAAGAAGTTTGGGGCAAATTCACGGGAGAGATATGTATTAATTGTACAGCACCGGCAGAGACAGATGTAGAGTCGTCTAGACTATTGACGACTCAGCAACCGAACGAAACAACAACAACAACAGAATCAACCGCACCGAAACAGAGCTTACTCAGAAGTTTTTTTTTGTATGTGTATCTACTCCTAATTATAACCAGAAATTGCACTACCCTCCACAACCATTCCCCTCCACTTGGTATAGACAGCATATCTACGCACGCCAATAATAGACCAATTCTTTCGATTCAAAGACCAATAACTTTCCACATATCACCTCACAAAACTCGTGTAGGTGTAGTAACTGCTCGTGGGCTCCTCTTTTGGCACCAAATCGAACTGTTCAAACACTCAGACTCAGAGGACTCAAGTTCAAGTAAACTTCAAGCCGGCCTGCTGGGACTGATGAGATATGCGGCGGTGTAATGGTCTTCGTCTTCCGCTTCGTAGCCAACTTCCGATTCGTCAACTTCGAACTCTTTGGAGCTTGACTTCGACTTCGTCACCTTAGACTTTGACACATTTGGAGTTCTATCCTAGATAGAACTAGAGCAGCAAAGCACTGGCACTGTGTCATCACCGCCAAACTTGGACATGATGATGTATTTGGCACGAATTAGAGAAATATCGGAAACCAAACCTTATCTCATGGTTGCCCCTTTTAGCTTGATTTATTTGGTGGCCAAGTGACGGGTTAATTACGGTTAAGTTTTGTAAAAGGGAAGGTCGTACATAGCTCGCAGAGAATGGAAGAAAAAGGCTTGTGTGTTCCTTCAAAATGTTTCACATGCATCAGCAACTGAAATGCTGCAAATGTTTCGTGATTGATAGAGACACACGCAAAGTCCAGTATGTTGCAACAACTTACGGGGAAGCCAACAAAGAAACTAGTTCAGTGGCTAGAGCAGCAGCAGTGCACAAACAGTTACTTAGAAGAAGAACAATGTTGGACGAAGAGACTTTCATCGCGATGCATGCCCTTCACATTGCCTTTGCTGAAGCAAGAGGTGACTTCTTTTCCACGCCGTTGGACGAACCTCCATCAGCAGAGATCGAGACATCATGGCCAAACAGCGTCCGAAGTGATGTCATGCTCGGTGTAGCCCTCATGATTGTCTATTCATCTCTCTATCTATCTACAACCCGTCTCCGGCAGAAGTATTTTGCACCACCCATCAAGAGACATCCTCGTCGCAGATTGTCGAATGACGAGGGCATCTGATAGGCCATTTATTGGGAGACGAAGCTACTTACTTAAGGAGAAGCCCAGTCGATAACAGCGAGCGAAATAGCAGCACACAACAATACATTACACTTCATTAAAGACAAATATTAATCAACACTTTGTGTCACTATTTGCGTCGTCTTCTCAGCTCTCAGCACGAACGAAACTATATATACATATTTTACTTCCTCTTTTGGCAACTGGCAACACGGCCGCCAGACCGGCCTTAGTCAAACATATTCGTGTCCATATTCATGTATCCCTTTGCATCGTATTTCAATTCATTGATCTGTTTCATCTCAGCATCGCTCAGTTCAATCTCATACACACTAAGGTTCTCTTTCATGTGGTTAGGATTGCCTGTACCAGGAATGACCGCACATCCACTTTGGATAGCCCAACGTAACATAATTTGTGAAACTGACTTTCCTAATTTGGTGGATAGACCAGCAAGATCCCTCATAACAAGGCTACGCTGATGCTGGCCTCCGAGAGGCATGTATGCGGTGACGGTAATGTTTCGTTGGTGGCAATACTCTACAGTCTCCATTGTCTTCTCCGGTACGAAGGGGGAGAAACTTATTTGATTGTTTGCAACAGGAGCAACATCGGTCATTGCTTCTAATTCCTGAATATGTTTCACAGCAAAGTTACTCACACCTGCATTTCTAATATTTCCTTTATTGCGTAACTCCGATAGAGCTTGCCACGTCTCCTCTCGGCATTGAGATATCCCCTTCCCCTCTTTTGAACATGGTGACCCCAAAGGACCAGACGACGGGAAATGAAGGAGAAATAAATCAATATACTCCAATCCAAGATCATCAAGTTCCGATTTGACCACTTTCATGGTGCTTTCATATCCATAATGAGTAGGGAAAATCTTTGAGGTGAGGAATATTTCCTCCCTCTTTACCCCCCGGCGCATCGCCTCACGAATACCTCTGCCCACTGCTTTGCTATTGAGATATAGCTGTGCCCCATCAATGTGACGTCCACCAAGGAGCAAGTACCACAGTGTCGACCTATACACTAATTCATCATCATAGGCAGTAGGACGACAACACATGCCTACCCCGTTCTGGGGCATAAGATCTCCAGAACCCGGCAAAGTTAAAAACATTTCATTTTCTGGACGAGGTTGAGGAGATAAATCATCGGGCACTTCGGGAGTACCCTTCATCTTTCCATGACCAAAAATCTGAGGAGGTAATACCCCATTTGATGCGGGAATAATGATGGTGAAGAATAGGCCGACAGGGAGTTCATGCTGAGATAGATATCCTACGAAGCAAGCCAATGCGAGGGCGATGGAGGGGAGGATGCGCCAGAGGAGAATGCTTTTGATGCTCATCATTGCTGCTTTGCTGTTGCCCTGCTATTGCTGATTATGTTACTTCTATTTGGATCGAAATGTATGAACATCTATCGGCTTCCATACACGGCTCCTTCCATTTCAGATTTCAGCAACGCAGCTTTGAGGATTTTGTTCTTCATTTTTCATTTTTCTGAGGATTTGTGATTTCTGATGCCTTCAAGGGTACGGTCAGTTTGGGTTGAATGTATGCGATAGGTGCGCATTATGAGGGTTCATACATACAGTGGTTTTATTGTGTATGTTGTGTGTTGGCGGTTGGCGGGAAATAAATATTTTTGTTGCGATTTTATCAGGATTTTAGCCTGCCTGATTTTAGAGAGCTTGCTGTTAAGTGCACCAGAATATCTTCTTGAAACAGAATACTTACTTATCTTTGTCATCATGAGCAACGGCAATGGCCCAGAGGCTGAATTCGCCGGTCAATTGGCTGAGTATTGTCGATCCGACGCTCTCTCCGAGGAAGGCCTACTCGAAAAACTCTTAGACAAGCTCATCAACGCCGGGCTCGATCTTGACGCCGCCGAATTGTGTGAGGAACTTCTACTCCATGAAATCTGCGATAATGAAAGAGTGACAAAGGGTTTTTATTCGTTGTATTCTTGACTGTGTCCCTGGCACATCTTTGTGTGCTGATGAGGCTGGAAGCACGCCTCTCCACTACGTTTTGTGGAACAAAAATGTCACACTAAAAATTGTTCAACTCCTCATCAATGCAGCTCCCGAATCTATTATGCACCAAGACAATGACGGTTCGATGCCTATCCACCGGCTTTGTAGCAACCCTCATTTAGACAACGCAGTTGCATTGAAAATATTGAAGTTTCTAATCGACTTTACCCTAAAGGAGTACGGCATGCGGACAAAGATTTCAACCTTCCAATCCACATTGCATGTGAATCTCAACCTGCTGAGTTTTGCCGTATGCTCGTAGAGGCGGATTGCGGACTCTAACGGTATGTTACCTCTCCATAGCGCATGTCAATTTGGCGAGGTAGCGACTATGAAATACATGCTTGGCCTCTGTCCCGAAGGAATGATGTTGTTGAGTAAGTATGGGTATGGATACCCACTTCACTGTGCCATCGCAGGTCTATGTGATCGAGAGAATGGAAACACTGCCATTGAAATTGTGGAGGTACTGCTGTCACGAGCACGAGATCGCAGTTTAGCAACACACACAACGTACCGCTGGAAGGGGGATGACAAACTTGTGACTCCTCCATCTCCATTTGAAAGCGCATTTCTTCAAGAATATAATGATTCCAACTTGCCGGCTGGTCTCAAAGTCATCCACCTCCTGTATGATGCCTGCCCACGAGCGATAAAGGTCTGCAATCCATTTCTACTTCATGAGCTTTGTAAGAAAGAACAAGTGGCAGAGGGGTTGGTGCGATGTCTGCTCGAATACCTCCCCACCGCTGCTAGTGTTACTGACGAGGGAAAGAAAAATCCTATTCACCACGCTTGTAGCAACAAAGACATTGCACCCAATGTTGTACAGATCCTCATCGATGCAGCCCCCGAATCTGCTCATCGTGTAGGCGCCGATAGAAAAACGCCTCTCCATTGTCTGTGTAGCAATGGGGAAATGGACGAAGCAGTTTCATTGGAGATATTATCGTTTCTCATCAACAAGTCTCCCCAATCAATCCGACATGCTGACAAAGATGGCAATTTACCTATTCATGTTGCTAGCGAAACAAGATCTGCCGAGTTTTGCCGCCTTCTTGTTGAATCTTACCCTGGATCTGAGCAAATTGCTGATACAGGAGGCATGCTGCCCCTACACGTCGCATGTACATATGGCAGTGTAGCCACAGTGAAATGCTTGATTGACATCTTCCCTGAGGGCACCGCTGTGACTAGTGACTACGGAAACCCTCTTCACTGTGTTATTGCTGGTATATGTGGCCGAGAGAATGATATGGATACTGCTGTTGACATGGTAGACTTCCTCCTGTCACGAGATCGCAATGCAGCATCGCAGACATCAGACGGGAGACTTCCATTTGAAAGCGCATTTTTGCAAGCATATGATGATTCCAACTTGCATGTTGGTCTCAAAATCATCCATCTCCTGTATGATGCCTATCCACAAGCATCATCAGCTTGCGATCCATTTCTTCTCCGAAAACTGTGTGTGAGAAAACAAGTTGCAGAGGGGTTGGTACAATGCCTTCTCGACTACGTCCCATACGTGGCCAGTGCTATTGATGAGGAAGGGCAACATTTCCTTCACCTTGCTTGCAGGATTGAAGCCATCACACCCAATACTGCTCGACTTCTCATCGATGCAGCTCCCGACTCTCTTCGTCAGGTGGATGAATATGGTCGAATTCCTCTCCACTATCTCTGTGGCAATAAATTTCTAGAAGGAACTGATTCCTTGGAGATTTTGAAGTTATTTATTGAGAGGTGTCCAAAATTAGCTCGATATTCTACCCATAGCGGTCATCTCCCTATTCATGTTGCTTGTGGAGGTGGAATGGGAGTGGGATCACGAGCTCCAGAGTTTTGCCGCGTGCTCATTGAATCATACCCTGGATCGGAGCGGATTACTGCTGATGGTCTGTTGCCTCTTCACTACGCATGTGAAAGAGGGAGCGTTGCCACTGTGAAATACTTGAGATGGTGGAATTTCTGCTGGAATATGAACCCAACGTAGCCTCTCAGGTCTACATGAAAGCACCGTTGTTTTGGGCTTGTGATAATACATATCGCTGGGACCTGAAAATTGGCCTCAAACTCATCGAGCTTTTGTACGATGCTTATCCTGAAGCGATTGTCGAATACGAAGATGTATTCAATGAAGCCATTGATGACATCTTTTCTACAGGCGAGTATGAAGTGCCGGGCTTCCTCCGCGAGCAACAATCCTATGCTCGGCAAGCAACCAATATTCAATTCATGACTACTCCTAGTAGGAATGGACGACTTCCACTACACATTGCGCTGTACAAGAACGCTTCTCTTGGGTCCATCAAGCTGTTGGTGAAAGGTAACCCTTCTGCGGTACAAAGTCCAGATAACCGCGGTGTTTTACCTCTGCATGTAGCATGCGAGGATCACGACTCTCCTAGAGTGGTTCAATACTTACTTGGCCTTGACAAAACAACCCTCGACGCTGAGGACATCGATGGAAACTCCCCCCTCCACTACGCATGCCGTGGTGCCAGGTTTGACAGGATAGTGAGAGTCTTCTCTCTCTATCTTTCAGTTCATAACAACATCGTAAGAGCTTTGATCAAGCAAGGGCGCAGCAAGCAAAGCCCCACCCTTCTCTGTTTTCCTCTTTCTTTGGCGCGCCTTGACGTCTTGCTCTCGACCTTCTTTTTTCTTTTCAGAAATGACACAAAAGATCCACATCATACGAACACCGCCCATCGAACAGCACTTGAACCAAGCCAACCATGAAGACTTCCCTCTCGCCTCGACCGTCATCATCTTCACCAGCCACGTCGTCATCCATGCCGTCAGTTTCAAATTTCAATTCAGATCAAGATTATCTTAGCGAAGATGACCCCTCAAGAGATCGTCCTCCCGCTCCAGTGGCAAATGCTTTAGAACATGATGACAAGCGACCCCATGCACCGGTGGCCAAGTTATTACATGGAAATGAAAAGCAGCAGCAGCAAAAAACGCTCAACTCGGATAATACTGAATTTCCACCGCCTTCTCAGTCTCCAAGAAATAATCATCAGTCATTACCATCATCATCATCGTCTCCACCGACAATCATCTCTTCACCGAATATAACCTCGCCACATATTCCGGCGGCTCCTCCGACGACTCCGTACACTCCATTTGCCACAGCCGATACTACTGCTGGACCATCATCACACAATAATGACGGCAATGAAATATACTTTCCAACCGTTCCAACATTCTCTGAAGCAACAACATCCTCGCTCTCTGCACCAAACTTGAATCGTCGCTCGGCATCCTCTCCACCACTCAATAATAATGAATCATCACTACCACCACCAATAACATCATCCTTCAACGCCTCACCCAACGCCACCAACAACGGCGCCACAATCTCCACCCTCCTAACCCATCAAAACCCCTTCACCACCGATCCACACACAACCCACCTCCTCCATCAATCCCTCCTCCAAACCCAATCAAACGAACAATCCCGCATCCATCAACTATCCACCCACGAATCATCCAACTACACCTCAATAAGCGAATACCGCCACGCACTAGCACGAGAACGTCGACACTCCCTCAGCCTAGCCCTCGAACTAACCCACTATAAATTCCTATCCAAATATCAATCCTGTTCACTCTATTCCAATCTCGAAATGAGCGAGGAGGCACGATTGAATAAGTTGATTAAGAAAATTGATGATATGAAGAAGGATATGAAGGAGGATAAGATTAGGGTGGTGATGGAGTTGGAGAGGGAGGAGGAGGGGATTGTGAATGGGTTGATGGGGAGGTTGGAGGATGTTCGGAGGGAGAAGAGGATGTTGGAACAGCGAGTTTATAGTGGTGGCGGTGTGGGTGGTGGTGGTGGATTTGGTGGAGATGAGTTTGAGAATATGATGAGCATGATGGATCAGCATCAACAACAGCAGCAGCAGCAGCAGCAGCAGGGACAACAACATATTGGGGTTCCAAGTTTGGTTGGACCTTTTGGTCGTATGGGCATGGAGGCACAAGATACTACTCCAAACGCAGGTGGAGCAAATGATAGCTCAGCTTCTTCTCCACTTCCCACACCATCTACTCCTTCTACCATCGATGTATTCCCTTGCTTAAAAGAAGACGAAGCAAGTGATGATGAGGAAGAAGAAGAGGAAGAAGATTTCAACGATGATATTTTAGGAGGACGTCATCATGATGCAGAAATGGAAGAAGAGCTGGAAAAGATGTTGCAAATGAAAGATTCCAAGAAATAGGAGAGTGGATAAGTATCTATGCTGTGGCCTTGATTGTGCCGTTTGGTTTGTGGGATTGCTTTTGTAATTTTTGGAAGAGTAAAGTTATCATGAAGGGGAGCAATTATTCTCATGTTGTACCTCTCTTTCTGTTAGACACTATATGTATGTTAGTTAATCAAAATTGAACATTAAATTGTTTTTATATCTACATGTGTTCTATCATTGATAGTGCTGTACTAATTTTCTACATTCTCACTACGCAGCGCTGTTGCTCCACGACAACTGCTTAGAGTCGAGAGATGATGGACTCGACTGATCTTGGAGATACTGAGCATACTCAGCATGTTTCTTCCAACCCTCTCGCTTCTGTCGTGCTCTCCAACAATAGCGTGATGCCTTTTGCATCTCCTTAATGATCCCCACATGGGCACCACTGGCTATAGCGTACTCGATGGGGTTCATTTCTTCATTGTCTTCAACGTTGACGGAGCTAGGCGCCGACTTTATCAGTAGCGCTACAGTCCTGAACATGTTTTGATGACATCGGAGGGAGTTAGTGCCCTGGTTCTTCTTTAGGAATTCCTCACAGATGTAGTGTAGGGGCGTCTTGCCTAGGGCATCTTTAATGCCGGCACTAGCGCTGTTTGAGTTGATGAGAAAGGAGACTATATCAGGGCCGGCACCGTTGAGAGCAGCTACATGTATTGGGAACCGTCCATCGCTGTCTGCATGGTAGAGTGACTTCCAATATTCTGAGGATAGGCCCTGAAGAATTTCCTTTGGTGCTCTATGCGAACATGCCTGATGTATTATGACTTCTCTAGCGACAGCTCCGTCCTCATCTATGATGTCAACGTCGTCCTTTGGCGAGGTGAGAAGTTCTTGTATTTCCAACCATCTCTCATTAGCAATCATCTTGCAAAGATTAGGGCCATATCTCTTGGGGGTGCTTGGTTCAACGGGGGCTGCTTCGGGAACATCAGTGATGGCACCGATAACTTCTTGCTCACCCGTCTCATCTTCGTCGACTTCGAGGTCAACAGTCGGTTGCCTCTTTTCTGCAAGATACTTGCGGTCACGCCGTGAGATCTTTAGCGGCTTAAGTTTGAACACAGATTTAAACATGATGTTGCTTTGAATGGCCGTGAATTATTATGTTTATGTGGTGCTCTTGTCGTCGTGCCGGCCATTACTTATTTGCCGCCGTCAATCATGAGAGTAGCCACCAGATGAGTGGCCACCTACTTCAATATTGCCGTGCAGTTTTTGATATGATGTGTCTCATCTCTGTGCATTTTGTTGCAATTATTAGTCAAAAAAGTGTCTGAACGACTCATACCTAGATCGTAGAATTCATTCTCTAGGTTAATTTATCCAAGAGTTAACCTTTTCATATGCATCGCTTCGCTTCTTCCTTGTTCGCGGTCGCTTCTTCGTCGTTCCCCCCGGGGAATCGCAACTCCGTCAAGGCCATGCAGTCGTTCTCCGGGGGAATCGCAACCCGGCAAAGGCCAGCCGACGTTCCCCGCCGGGGAAATCGCAACTCGCAACACGACAACTGACGAAAAAGTACATCATCATCATTGTGCGTGTCTCTCCCGATCCCAGCTTCAACTGGGACGTCACAGTGACGTTCGGACATGATGTGGTGCACAATACATCAGCCATGCCATCCTCCAACAACTGTTCACGAACTGATCGTAAAACCCCGAGCTGTTGCAATGCACAGCTCGCCAGCACTCAGCTACTTCCTACACGCACGATTCAACATTTCCCGGGTCACAGCTTTGTAACGTTCTATTGCCCCGTGTGCACGAACAAAGACCCGAGTTGCTGCAATGCATGCTGCATGCACTCAGCTCATTACTGCTTACTCGACACTGATAATAAATGATGAACAAAATAATAATGAAAGAATACTCATCAAGGCGGCTGAAAGTTGGATCCTCGGATGAAGCCAGGGAAGCATTGCGAGGATTGAACAACGAAGAGAATAATACTGGTGCTATGACATGTGAAGATCTGCCCACGAAAAAGTCAAAGCATCATGCAGCAGATAAGAAGAAGATTGTAAGAAGAAGCAAGAGCTACACTGACAAAGACCTCTCCCGTTACGCAAAAGCTCTTCGAAAGACAACTACTTTGGAAGAACTGAATTTAGGCTGGAACAAGATAACTCTTCTCAATAAACGTTTCAACCAAGCCATCTCTTGCAATAGCACGCTGAAGAAGATCTACTTGATTGGTAACGAAATCGGTGATCGTGGTATTGCCAAGTTTGCAGATGCACTAAAACAGAATGAAACTCTCGAGGTCGTAGGTCTGTCAAACAATCAAATTAGTGATAAAGGTGTAGCGTCTGTGGCAGATGCTCTCAAGACTAATCGCTCAATCCGAAAGTTATACCTATCTTCAAACTACATCAAAGCAGAAGGAGCAAAATTGCTAGCCGATGCGTTAAGAGTAAACGCATCTCTGCAAGAATGTTGGCTCAATGACAACGACATCTCTGCGCAAGGTGCAGAGGCTTTTGCAGACTGTCTCAAAGTAAATCAATCATTACTGCAGCTACATCTGTGGGGTAACGATGTCGGAGATAATGGTGCATCATTCTTGGCGAGCTCCCTCAAGTTCAACCGTTCTCTACGCATGCTTTGCTTGAGCAACAACTCAATTGGAAATTGGGGAGCCACGTCTTTTTCTTTTGCACTCATGGTCAACCAATCTATCAAGGAATTATTGCTATTTGATAATGAGATTCCCGACGAAGGTGCTGAAAGGCTAGCAAAGGCATCAGTGTCTAACCCCTCAATCAACAATCTCGATCTATCTGGAAACAAGATCAGTGTTGACGTACTACGTGTACTCGAATCTTACGATGCAATCCGTGTTTGACAAGATCAAAAGCTAGAAATATGTATAGTAAAAACTGCTACAAGGCTGAAGCAAGGGCTTTCAGACTCTGTATAGGAATTGTAATATTAATCAAAGCGTTTTCATACGCATGAAATCTGCTTGTTGCCACGCAGTATGATTGTGGTTGGTATTCATCAGCATTTGGCTAAACTCTTCTCACTGTTTTTCTTGAATATAATATGTTCATGATACTCTGTTGGCAGGTGGAGGAACCAAATCAGCGTTATGAGCTACAGTTTGTTTATACAGATTTTGTCTCTATACGTTCTACACTGAATATGAGCTCTGCTTCTGTGTTGCATGTCATAATGTGTCTGGTTCATGAAACTTGTACTATGTAGTGAAATTTGCTTCCTCAAAACAAATAGTGCATTCCTCATAAACTTAGCTTGAGATGAAATGGATCATTATTATTACAGAACTAACTTAATCTACAACAACTGCTTATTGTATGTAACCCGAGTTGGCATATTTGTGCAAAGTTTCAATAAGTGGGAAGAAGAAAAGAGGTGTCTCGTCGACAACTCCCTGCTTCGTTACGAATTCCTGAATGGCAAAGGCAAAGACAGCAATCATCGCCAGTCTTCCATTCTTGATTTCGGCAAGTTGCATCCTCATCTGTCCCTCTTCATTGGAAGGGTAGCCAAGACGAAGTCCAAAGTCACCAGGGATGTATTCCTTGTTGTCTGACTTCATTCGGAGCTGTCCAAAGATATCAATCATAGCAGCAACACCGATGCACCCGACCCAGTAGGCAGGTGAGATCTTGCCCAATCCTCCGTTCAACAGTGAAGGGACACGGTCATCACTTCCCAAGATAGGCTCCATTCCCATGACTGCGGCGATCTTCTTGTCGAAAACCTCACTGAGTGGCCATCCAGCGGCGGCAAGCATGGCAAGACGTGCGTGTTTGACCTCAGCCTCACGGTAGTTCATTAGATCGGCCTCAGATTTGGCAAATCCAAGAGGGTCAAAGCCAACATCTCCAGCGAGCTCACCAGTCAAGGCGGCAGGACGGGCGAGGAAGGGAAGAGACTGAGACATGGTTGCGACGGCAGCTGCGGATGATCCGCTAGCGACGATGGTAGGCTCAACTTCGAAAGAAGCAGCAGCATCGACAGGTGCTTCAGTCACAGCGGGCTCAGTCTCGGACATGTAGAGGGCATGGTTATTGACGGCATTGTGTTGTGTGGGTGCGAATGCAGAGGAGGTGGCAGCCATGAAGGCAAATGCAAAAGAGAGAGATTTCATCATGATGCTTAATTTGATTTGTTTGATGTGCGTGTGTAGAAGTTTGATTTATGAGATGACAATGTTGTGTAGTGAACTGTGCTCGTCTCTCCGATGATCTTCCTAAAGATGAGTCATCCATCAACACATCATCGGTGGCTCAGCAGTGCCATAATTAGGGGCGAAGTAAGTACTCAGCAATTGGCCCAACTTTCCTACGCATCATCGTGCGGTGGATGGATGAGTCAGCTTTTTGCTCTTTTTTGGTTTGGTTTCCAGGCGCCATTTAGCGAGGGTGTCTTCGTCGCCAAACACATGGAATCACCTGAGAAGCAAAAAGAAGCAAAAAGAACCCCTACTTAAAAACAGCTGAAGTGGTCACCCCAATTCTAATTGTTGCATGACGGTAGTATTATTATTGAATGATACTAAATATAATTTTAAGAGGTACCATACAAAGTTTAGATGAATTTGCTAATGGGGTCAACACTCTGTCGAATTTTCCACCTCTCGCTCGCCTGCGCTGCGCTGCCACTCTCAAAAAGCAAAAAGCAAACAGTTCACTTCATATGGTAATAAGAGTGTTGCCGCAGCGGTAGAGCTAACATCATACCAATGATCACGCGTAGCCGAAAGGCACGGGAAAAGAGGACAGCTGCCGAGGCTAATCCGTCGACAACCGAAAGGGGGGACACTTTCGGTGATGAAGCAGTAGTAAGTCTCAGAAAGCCATGCATGGCGCTGCCGCTGGCACTTGATCGTTCATATTATGGTGTCCCCCCTCCCTCTTCGGGTGGTTTGGTACACAATGCCATCCCTCAGTCTGTACTACATGCTCATCGCACGGCCACACCTGTAAGTATTGACAACGTGGTTACAAGAACGGCTCATCAGATAGGTCCTTGGCATGGCCACCATCCATATCCATCAATTGCCGGTATCGGCGGTCCACCGTCCTATTATTATTATTATCACACCTACGTCCAAGGCCAGGGCATCGTGTCCTCCCCTTTCACGTCAGATGTCCAAAAGCATCCAGAACGTGGATTTACAACACCGCCTGTGATGAATAGGATGTCCTCACCATTCCAACAAAAGCCAATGCGGCCCCGGCCAGCTTCGAGGATGCCAGCGGATAGGCCGGTAATGAAACTGACAGCTGGTTTGATGGATACCTACAATGTCATCAACAAGGTAGGTCAATCTTGTTTCTTCTCTCTTCCAGTTGTTTGTGACAGCCTTTTTTCCTTCTATGCGGTGGATATGAACCCCGGGCCTTGTACACACTGTATTCTAACCCTCTTGACACAATAATCTTCCTTCTTTCTCTTGAAAACAGAAGTACTACAAAGATAGGAAAGAACGCAAGGCAGGTCATTTTTCTTTCACTTTAGATGAAATTATCTACAACCGATATCAGCTGAAGGAGCGATTGGGAATGGGTTCATGTGGCCAAGTTTTCAAGGCAATTGATACGTGCAATAATAAAGAAGTTGCTGTGAAGATGATCAAAGCCAAGAAGGGGGCCACGATGCGAGCCCAAACAGAGATCAAACTTCTCACACAAATGCAGGAAAGATATCATCTGACAATCGATACTTCTTCGAAAGAGCACAATATTGGTATGTGTAAGATACGTGGCTATGTTTATACTATCCATTTGCTCTCTGATATCTTATACCTCTCAACTCTCAACTCATACCCATACTTGATTCAAGTGCACCTCTTGAATACATTCATGCACAAAAACCACCAATGCATCGTCTTTGAGCCACTCGATATAACCTTGTACCAACTTCTCTTGAATACAAAGTTTCTTGGCATTTCGTTACGGCTGGTACGAATTTTTGCGAAACAACTGCTCCAGGCTCTCGCCTATCTAGCTCGACCTGATGTCGACATTATCCATTGTGATTTGAAGCCTGAGAACGTCATGCTTGACCCCAAATGGGGCGGTGTCAAATTGATCGATTTTGGGTCTGCATGCAAGTCTAGTGAGAAGTCGTACACGTATATTCAAACCAGATTCTATCGTAGTCCCGAGGTGATGCTGGGGCTGCCTTACAGCGTAGCTATTGATATGTGGAGCCTTGGGTGTATGCTTGTAGAGTTGTATACGGGCGAACCGCTGTTTGCGGGGTTGAAGAATGAGTTGGACATGATGCAAAAGATAGTTGCTTTGATGGGAATGCCTCCCGATGAAATGATACACCAGGTGAAGAATGATCGTCAGCTTACATTCTTCGAAATGGAGAATGGAGAGTGGTGGGCCATCAGGCAAAGCCCAGGACTTGATGCAAGTCAACTGATTATTCCGAGCCATGATCCAATGACATCCTTGAAAGAAGCAATCAATAGATCTTGTGCAAGCAAAGAGAAACCTGAAGAGAATCAAGAAGAGCACGATAAGTTTGTGGACATGGTATTTCAAATGCTGACATACCAGCCAGAGAATAGGTTGCGCCCAGACCAAGCATTGTATCATCCATTCTTCTCAAGCCATGGATAGAAGCCGAGCCCTTCAGTGAACATATGCGGTGAATTGATGTTCTTCATCTTGGAGTACCGACACTTTTACACATAAGAACCTAGCACAAATGTGGAAGATACTCTCATCTCATCTCATCTCGTCCTCTTACTCTCACTTACTGCGTTAGATACCCACATTTAGCTCTCATTCTGCTTCTATAGACGCACCTCACGTGGGCGACGGCAATATTGTATCTGGCGAGTGTGGAGCCTGAGATAATCTCGATTGCTACTTTTTCATGCGAGCCGCTTTCCACAGGCATTTCGATGATCCAGGTTCCGTCCATCGCGAATATAGTACATCCTACTTCAACGAAGAATCAACCCCACTATTAATTTATGCTGCATATGCAATGATGATAAAACTGTATGTCGTATGCAAATAGAAAGCGTCCATCTACAATATACTATCACCGTTTTGGCTCAAATTAACTTCTCAACAATGAACGAGTGCTGCAATCCCTGCTCGGGGCGGATCCTATTTTGTGGTTGGTAGGTCAGCATCTGAAGTATCATGTCCACAAAGCTATCGTGATCCTCATGTGATTTCTTTACGTTTGTACACGCTTTGGCAATTGCTTCTGTCAATGATGCTTTCGGATTGTGGCTTGGAGTGATTGCGTTTGTCTTCCCACCTGTAGAGTGCGATTGCTTTATAGTCCACTTGCCCTCATTCTTTTGAAAAAACTTACTCTGACGATCTTTCTTCACCTGTTGTATCATTTCATCTGGGGGCATCCCCAGTATCTGTGGCAAAGAGGTGTGCATAAAATAGGGGGATAAGCCAGGCCATTGTAACAAAACACTAATAATCCTATCACATCCTCCCACTTTGCCAGACTCACCGCAACAAACCTATGTACCATATTAACCTCATCCGACCCCGCAAACAGCGGTTCTCCCGTATACATCTCTACAAGCATGCACCCAAGGCTCCACATATCAATAGCGACGCTGTAAGGCAGTCCCAGAATCACCTCAGGACTTCGATAGAATCTGCTTTGAATATACGTATACGACTTCTCACTAGACTTGCACGCAGACCCAAAATCGATCAATTTGACACCACTCCGCTTTGGGTTTTCAAGCATGACGTTCTCAGGTTTCAAATCGCAATGGATAATGTCGACATCAGGTCGAGCTAGGTAGGCGAGAGCCTGGAGCAGTCGTTTCGCAAAACTTCGTACCGCATCAAGCTGGAGTCCACGAAACTTTGTATTCACGAGAAGTTGGTATAAGGTCTTAGCGAGTGGTTCAAAGACGATGCATTGGTGGTTTTTGTGCATGAATGTATTCAATAGGCGTACTGCAAGGGGATGTATGTGAGACAAAGTTTACGAAATGAAAGAGCCCCAACACCATCAATAACTAAAACATACCAATATTGTGCCGCCCCAAAGGATCTTTCATATGTATCTGTGTCAAAAGTTTGATCTCCGTTTGAGCTTGCAACAAGAAATTCTGCTTCGGCGCCGAACGTTTGATAATTTTGATTGCCACCTCACAATCCGTCTGTGTATCCATGGCTTTGACCACCTGACCAAACGCCCCCTTCCCCACCCTCTCTATAAGTTTATATCGATTGTCAATGACTTCATTGGTAGTGAACTTATAGTCCAAGTTTTGACAATCCGGTAAGTCAAATAGAACACGTAGATATTCCGCCTTGATCAATTGTGGCTCCATGGTGATACTTTCAAAATGAATTTCACACTCGCCAGTCACTCTATTGATTGCTCTTACGTCTCCAATCTTGCCATTGAGGTGAGCTTGATGTTTAAGACATCCTCGACAAATAACTGGTGTGCCCAATGTCGGAACGATACTCTTGCTTGGAAACACTAATATTTGTTGTTGTGGTTGTGGTTGTTCCCGTTGGTGTTATTTCTCGACACTCCACAATTATTATTAATTGGACCCTGCACCACCATACAACTCTCCTCATCCAACGTCGTATTCCCTTCTTGTTGATCACCCATCATATACCTCAAAGCACGAAACACACAAGTCTTACCCAAAAATTCCAAAATCACAAACCGTAACTTCTTCTGCCGCAATGCCAACTCTGCAGCTTGAGTACAACTATGATTCGCTCCAAATAGCTGCATACTCGTATCAATTGTTTTCATTAAGAATCTCTCCGATTGAATCATTCGATCTAAATTGGACAGCATGTATGTGAAGGATATACAACTGAAAATTCGTTGGGAATCATCGTCACTGTTACCGCATGTGTCTAGATAATCATTGAAGGTGTTGGACATGTGGTTCACATTGCTTTCTTGATTGATGTTGGATTTATTGTCATCATTTATACTCAAAGGCTGAATTTCTTTAGCACTTTTGACGAGACATGAGAGATGAACATGACCATTTCCAGAATATGATGATGATGGTGTATTGATGAGACCTCCTCGACAATCTTGGACGAGTGGAGACTGGGTATCTGCTCGTCCACAAATCTGGCAGTAGGGAGTGTCGTTGACTCCCCCTATTTCGGGTAAATTAGCGTCGGCGGCGGTTCTCTTTGCCATTGCTGCGGCTGTAGTATTGAATAACTCCTGCTCCTGCCTTGCTATTATTTAGAAAGATTCGTTAGATTGGCAGTTGGCAGGGCCCTTCTCCTTATTGGCCTCTGCTTCTGCTTGTTTTCTGCATGCAGGATTTGCGCGCCCACGCCGCCAACTTGAACTTCGCTTAGCTTGTGTCCATTGACACGATCTGTTGTGTCGTATCGCGTCTCCATATGTCTAATTCACGATTTACAGTTGAAGATGCACATCTTTTGTCCAGGGTATGCGGTCATCGGCATCTTCAGCATTCAGCACAACTGTTCATCTCCATGACTTCCGCAAGGGAACTTCCACTTCATATTATCTAATCATCAACCAGCCCTTTCGACCGTCCACTCTCTACAAGCTTATACCCTCTCGGTATCATCCTCACATCAAAATGGAGGCAGTCGACATTCTCTTTCCATGGCGCAAACGCCCCCCTCCTCAATCTCAACAATCCGTAGCGCCTTCTTCTCAAGGGGGCAGTAGTTATAACAGTCATTCTCTCCCTCATCCACAAGAACACGGCCAACACTATAATAACCCCAACGTCATGTACGGCTATACTTCTGAATCAGCACGAATGTTTGACACATCGACCGTTGGCGCCTCTACCATTGGCACTTCTACCATTGGCAGTGGTGGAGTCTCCAAATTCGGCGGAGGTGGAGGTGGCGGAGGAGACGAGGAAGGAACATTTGTAGGAGATCGACGAGCTGTATTACGAAATGCCAAGAAACAATCCTCCTTTACTTCTCAATCTAGCCGAAACCAACAACAGCAGCAACAGCCACTACCACATCAAAGTAACTCATCCCAACGTAGTTTTACAACCGACAGGTATAATGATACAACGACCATTGCCACAATGGATAATAATTATCGTATGCATCAACATCAGCCTTATGAGGGGACAGATGATCTCATGTCAACTTATTCGCAGGAGATGAGTACGGATAATCATCATATGCAGTCGAGGCAACAGCCTTCGAGACATATGCCTTCTCAGGGTGGTAATGACCGTGACCGTGGTGGTGTGATGAATAGTAGTATTCATAGTGGGGGTTCGAATCAGCGGGGTGGTGGTTTGGCAAATAGTGTTGGTAGCAGTGGGAGTAGTATGCCTAGATATCGTCCTGCCGCTGCTGGTGCTGCTGCTGGTGGGGGCGGGTTGGATAATTCCAATCGAAGTGATCGAAGTGGTGGGGGCAACATGTCCATGAGTGATTCAGGATCAGTACAGTATCAGAATCAATATGGTCATTCTCAGGGAGTCGTCTCTCAATACTCGGTTGCTCGTCCACAACAGCAGCATGGTGGGAGTATGCGTCAGAGCAGTCACATTATTGAAGAGGAAGATGAATTCTACATGGATGATGAAGATGATATTATTGAAGAAGAGGATCTTATCGATGAAGGAGGAGAACCCCTCCCAATCTCACCCTATCGTCAACTCATTGATGCCATTAACATGTCCATCCTACCCACCTCCCTCCGTCTCTCCTCTCTAGCCCAGACATGTGAATTCTTTGATCATCGTGATAAATCCATACATGATGCAGAGTTACGTGAGGGTGCCGCATTTGTACTCTATCATAAATTGGCATTTGTCTTACGATTGAGTCGTTGTGGGGAGATTGATGGGGAGATGGAGGAACGGGCTAGTAAGTTGTTGTTGGAACAGGGGAATACTACTACTACCAAGGATGGTAGTAGTCACCATCATCAGAATCTTTTGGGTGGCATGATGGGTGGTGGTGGAGGGAGTAGTAGTGGAAGAAACATGATGAATCATCAACAGACGTATCAACGTCATCTTGTCAACTCGACACAACTGCAGAAACAATCGGAGCATGATAAGGAAATTGCCATGATCTGCAGTTGTCTCGAAATGATCCATCGTGCGAATCCCGATGCCATTGCTCAAACGTGGGATGAATGTGGGGCAGAAATCTTACCACTGTTGGTAAGTGTGTTGGAACGACCGTTTCAAAAGATTGAACGTGCCGTGTGGAATGCACTTTATAATCAGAACATGAGTGGGGGTGGTGCAGCCGGTGCGAATAATGTTCCGGGGAGTTTGGAACGGGCTGTGGCCATGGCAGTGACGCGGGATCAAAAGTTGGCGGTGCAGAAGGTTACCAAGGTGTTGGCGATGTACTCATTGGTGCCGGAGGCGAAGAGTCCGATGTGTCAGTGTGAAGGGATGTTGAGGTGGTTGACGAGGATTATTGATACTCATAATTATAATCGGGTGAAGCCTGGTACTCCTGCGTTTGGGGGGAGGGCATCATTTAGGGGCAAAGGCGGGAGTGGAGTAGGTGGTGGAGGAGGCGGTAATATACATGGTAGTTTCAACTCGGACATGTCCAATGACGCAAAGAAGGATAGTGCCAAACGTCTTGAACTTGCCTCACGTGCCACAAGTGGATCGGGACTATACATGACAGAAGCTGCGAGGTTCAATACCATTGCTACACTTACGAACCTTGCCGCACTCGAGTCGAATCGCATGTCCATGTTATTGGAGCCTGGCTTGCTCGATAATATCTGCCGAGCCGTCCACAATGAGCACAGTGACGTCCCCAAGCAATGTTCCGCACTGGCCATTATGAATCTTAGTAATGGCGATATGGACAACGTGCCTGAAATGGCAAGTAATGACATGGTCCTTGAAACGCTGTTGAAATTAATCAGGGAAGTCAACCCCGAAACGAGGCGGAATGCAGTCGTGACGATATTTAATATTGCCTGCAGCGATTTGAATACGGTGCGATTGGCACGTTACCGCGACGGAATGATATTGGAGGCGCTCACAGAACTGGTGGGGAGTGATGATCCTGTCCGTCTTCATGATGAGGCTCGTGCCAATGCTGCCGAGACATTGTTTAACATGGCTTGCTCGGATATTTCGGAAACGACTGATCGTATGGCCAATCATGCTGGTTTATTGGAATGCCTGGCGGTAGTCCTACGAGGGGAACATACTGGTTTGGAGGTGAAGATGTACTGTTCGGCAACATTGCGTCGTATGGCAGAATTGATCCGCCATCCAATGATTGCTCAGGGTGCACTACTCTCAGCGCTGGTGAAGGCGGCAACTTGGACGTCTACTGATTGTATCGCAGAAGCTTTCCGGGCGCAAGCAAGTGAACCAGAGAATTGTGTCATTATGGCTCATCATCACGGATTACTCAATGCATTGAGTCGATTGGCCTTGACTAGTGGGGATGATGCAGACGTTGATAAAGTTCGACGTGCTGCCGTGGGTGCAATTGAATTGATGAGTAGGCAAGATGAAGCAAGGGCTCTGCTTGCTCATAACGAAGGAATCATTATGGCGCTGACGAAAGCATCATATGGTGATGAGGGATCATTGAGAGACGAGTCTTTGACAAGGCAAAGTATGATGTCTGAGATGGATGAAGCCACTTTTGATCAATCTTATGAGAGGTTGGAAGGTGACGAGGATGGAGAGGCCTCTGTACAGTCGAGGAGAATCCAGCTCGCACTTAAGAATCTCGTATCTGCCATGTAATTACTCTGGCAGTCCACAGAGCTGCAGCATAATAATTGGATAGTAATTAAGAGGCTTTTGGTAAATAAAAACCTGGAAATGAAAATGAACTTAGACTTGGATCATACATGATCATACATAGTGAATAGTGATCCCTTCGTCGTCCTCCGTGTTTTCTGGGCGACGGCCGCGCGCAGCTGGAAACGTGCAGGCACGCAGCAGCACGAGCGATATCGATGGGTACTCACAAACTTGCAAATCAAGGGAAAATACGGTACTAGAATCATCTATTTAGTCAACTTGTGCCGGTAAAATGCCGGCCAAGAGAAGTGTTCTCCTGGGTTCCTTGGAGTTTTGTCCCTCTCCGACCAGCATCTGCGGAAACGCACGGCAAACGCAGCTTTGCTCTTCCTCGTCGTCACCAATAAATAGAGCCAATAACCTGCACTGGACTGTGACACGTAAACAACAAAATGATACATTAAGTGCGTGCGTGGGTTTACTTAGTTCTTGCTTCATTGATCCACTGCTGCAACTCTCATACATCATATTTCTGATCAACATGGCCGCTGTAACTGTAATAGATGCACTAGCTCAATGGGACGCATTGACGCAACGTGAGGATGCCGCGTGCAACCAAGTAAAGAAGCCGTCTTCGACTACCTCTCAGAATACCAACACAGGTTGCCCTACGGCATGGCGTGAAAAGATTGCAGACTGGTGTTATCAAGTAGTTGACCATTGGTGAGTCGACATGCCCGTAGTTAATTATTATCATTCTCTCATTTCTATCTAACGCACACCTGCTCCTATATTAATCATTCATCAGTGCACTTGGCCGCGACGTCGTATCATACGCCATGTCATACTTTGACCGCATCGTTCCACACTATTGTATCAATGATACACTCGTAGAGCTAGTCGCCATGACGTGCCTTTATCTTGCAGTAAAGGTGCACTGCTCAAATAAGATTTCGCCAGAGTGCATGGTCTCATTATCCAGAGGCTCCTTCCAATACGACCAAGTTGGTCAAGATGGAACGCATAGTCCTCCGAGGGCTAAATTGGCATTTGCAACCCGGCCACTCCACACTTGTTTCTAGAAATCTTCTTCTCGACATCAACAGATGATGACGAATTGATGACTGAAATCAATGAAACAGCAAGCTATCTACTGGAACTGGCCGTCTGTGATATCTACTTCATTCCTAAGAAGCCATCCTTAATTGCTCGTGCGGCTATTTTGGTGGCCATGGATATTGTTGCCCGACCACTCCGGTTAAATGCCATGATGGAAAATCTTCTTGTGAATGATAATTGTTCCATGGTGGAGAAATGTTCAGTACGTCTGCAACAGATATATACCCTGATGATAAAGCAAGATCCTGCTCAAGAAATAATTCCAGAGAGTGATGTTTCAATCACTTCTGTATTAAGCGTCGTGAGCTAATCTTCTTGGAGAGGGATGTTGAGAGATTCTGACATATTGACAGGCACGCACACACACACATAGAGAGAGAGAGAGAGAGTACGGTGATGTAACTATTGTATATAAAGATTAGACAAAAACGATTATTGTACAAAGAGAAGAAGTAATAGTATATTGAGTAGAGCGAAAACATCTTGGTACCTAATTGGTGTCAACGATCTTATTGAATACTACTTCAAACTATAACGAGCCTTAGTGGTATGTACCATTGGTAGTCTCATACCTAATCGCCATGTTATTTATTGAGGAGACGACGCGAAGGCAAGTCAAAGTGCAGGCCTTGCTGCGGCTCCTTGCGGCGACAGAGATGAACTTTTGGTATGACGTCATTTACATAGGTCGGAGTAGCAATAAAGTGCGTACTTGCTTCGTCAAAATTGAACCTCACCTTATGGTACTAAAACTATCTTATCCGGTACCATACAGTTCACAATCTTGCCAATGTAATGTATTCCGGGAGAAAGGCTATTTTGCAAACTAACCCGGCGAACGAACGAACTGACCAAACAAACTAGTCACACCCGCAAGCCCGAAGCTATGCTGTCTCTTACACTTGCCTCTTGGATGGGACGCTGCTACGCTTAATTACCACAACTGAATCACAATGGCAATCATATCTCCATGGGCGTACCTCCCCTTCCACATCGGGCACTCGTTCCCTCTCAGCAAATGGATGGGGAGCGGAAGCATCGGCATGATATTAATTCACGTGTTCAACATGACGTGTTACTTTGCCGAACACTGGACGAATGAATTCCCCGGCGTATCTAAATTCGTCTATGATGTTCGCCTACACGAATATTCAATCTTCATGATGCTATCGTTCTTTTATTTTAGTTACTATAATTGCGGCGATAATCAATCTCTCGTGAGAAATTGGTTCTTTGCGACCGTCGTTTTCATGGGTGTTACGACTGCTCTGGATGCTGGGTACCCCAAACCGACCGCTGCGGAGCAGATGTGGGCGGAAGAGAATGATGTGGCATATGTCGTTGGACATTTTATAGGGCACTGCTGGTTGTTTGTTATGGCGTGGCATGTGTCTAGCACGGTGGATATTTCGAAGGGGTTGAAGAAGGGATGGATTGGTGATTATATTAAGAAAACTGTGAAGAGTTGGGACGGGGCCGAAGTGGATCCTTTCTATACGCTGGGAGTGAGTCTACTCATCTGCGTGGGGACGATTATTTTTGCTGTCTCGGTTGAATTAATGAGGGCGGCGAACGGTGGGACTGTGCCATTTTTCCCTCCGATGTGTAGGGCTGTCGTTTCGGAGCAGGATGATTGCACGTTCATGGGCATTACCATTCCCTGCTTTAAGGTATTCAATAAGGATACTGTGGCTCACTTTGGTATGGGGCTGGAGATGGCTGCCATTTGGACGTTTGTCATCACGTTTTTAATTGGACTTGTCCCATTGTGTAAGATTGTGGATGAAATGTGGTATAGTGGCAATAACAATTGGAATGCTTCAGCGTTGAAGATTGCCTGTGCACTTTATTCGGTGGAGACGGCTATCTTTGCATTGATTCGCTATTATTGGGGGGTATGTAAGCCTCTAGTTGGTGAGTATTATTTGTGTGCGCGTATCATATGCTGCTTTTTATCGGATAATAAACTCTAACTCTTCACTTAATTCAGCTGCCGCTGCTGTCCACAATCTCTGCGAATGGGGAATCGTTCTTAGCATCTCTATGAACTACAAGGAACTTGAGAAATACTTGCCTATGGCAGCTTTCTTCATTACGTTCCTCGTAACTCTTTGCATCTGTGTCCCTAACCTATTCTTATCACTGGGCCTTGAGCAAAGTTTCGGAATCATGCTCGATTTTGGAATGCCAATCATGTTCACGCTGCAGCTTCTTGACAATGAGAAGAGGAAGATTTATCTCCTCCCTGCAATTGCTCATACAGGTAAGTGATGAAAATATCTATCTGGCTTTTAATGCTCCTGCGTGTACAATCTCTCATTTTTTCTACTCCACAGTTCATATATTTGGCACGATTTTGCCGCTAGTGTACTCCATCATGCTATCAAATCACGTGTCGTGGTTTTCTACCTTCTTCCTTGAGATTTTGATCAATGTGACCGTTCCTGCTGCCCACTTCATCTATTGCTACTGGTCGTTTGACTTGGAGAGGATCTTGACAGAACTCCGTGATGCTCCGCCTGCTCCTTCTGCTCCAGCTCGTCGTTTTACTACTTTTAGATTTAGTATTTTTCAACCTTTGGACCACGATGAAGTACCAAGTGTGATTGGAAGCGATGAGTCATCTGTTTCGGAGCCCACAGATGCTTCAGGGGGAGGCATGCATGGATTTGCCAGGGAGCCTCCTCAAGCAAGATGGAAATCAGAACCCTCTGTCGCGAGCGAGGAGGATGATTCAGAAGACGAAGGAATACTCCCTCCAAAATACCGAATTGACAACATTCAGAGGTTCTTGGGAATGGGCTTCGTTCTTGGCCTATTCACTCTTGCATACATTCCACTTGCGTATATGCCTGAGTGTGATGCGCCTCCCTGTCTAACGCAGCGATACGTCTCCAAGACGAGCATTCTAACTTTGAGCGATGATATGTTTGGAATCGGGTGGCACTATCAAAGAAACGGTACAGAGACTGCCTGGTCTCGTAGAACTTCATGTAGGACGTGCCCTTCACGATGTGGCAGCTGATAAGTACATCATGGTGGAAACTTGGAGTGCAAAGGGGAACATGACCGACGACACTCTTTCGCATTTCATTGACGCATCTGCAGGCGATGATCTTATCGATGAAGCCACTGATCACGACAGCTCGATGTTGCAACTGTGAATAAAAAACAGTGCGCTTCAGAAAGGATTGATTCCATCAAAGTACAACCACAGTATTCCTGCAAGAAATTGTGGCAAGTCCTCGATTCTCCAGGTTACTGCGCCTGGATCCCTGGCTGTAAATTCGCTGCCACCCAGTCATCTCATCATGCGCAGCTTTACATGGGGGACGGCACTACTCTACCAGCTGTTTTTACCAAGAACAAAAAAGAGAAGAAAATTAGTGTGTCGGTCCTTAGTCAAACAGATCTCCCTGGATACTCAGCTGTCATGACACTCGAAAAGACTGGAAAAGGATTATTCCCTTGGTCGAGTGGCAACAAGTCTTGCAACCTCAAATATGAGTTCCGCATCAACGCGGTGTATCTTTCATCTCCTTCTAAGCGTTCGGACAACTTCAATGAGTATTTCTTGCCGGATCTCTACACGAAATTATCTCAGAAGTGAACTATTAATTCTGTGCAGCATTGTCTCGGTAATTATTTTGATAGGTAGGGGTATGTAGGCAAATAATAGTAATCGTTTAATAATTCATCTTATGTGTACGTTTTGTGATCATCCCTAGAGTACGACATGATAAAGATAGCAGTGAGCACGTAGGATAGGATTGTGATGTGAATTGCTATATAGCCTCAGAGCAGTGCAGCTTGTGTCTATCAACAACGCAAAGAGCATTGAGGTCTCAAGAATATGGCTTCTCGGCAGTTTCGCTCGTGGTTTGCAAAACTTACATAGCGGGATTGAATTGTGGTACCATTGAAGACACTGGTTACCGGTAAGACACATACGTAGGAAAGGTGAGACTTGCAAAATCTCTTGATCGAAAAACTGCTCAAGCCACATCAAACCATGAGATGGCGACTTATCTTATCTACTCATTCTCTTGTTGCCCAGGCAGATATGATTACTACGACCAAGATGACCACGACGATACAACCATAATTACTACAGGTCCTCCTTCGTCATAAATAAAATACTTGATCCTCTCATCATAATCATCATCATTATCAAAATACACAACAATGGACGAGCAAACATCTAACTCTTCCTACCAACACTCCACCATAGAAGAACAAAGCTCCTACCGCCGTTACTCCACAGCTGAAAATACCAACAATGATGATGACACTACACCCTCTAAACGAAAATGCCCATGGGGAAAAATCCTAGTCGCCACAATCCTAATAGGCATCGTAACATTCGTCATCATCGACTCACTCACCACCAAATACATTTCTACCGGCTTTCAAGAATTTCTAACTTGGATTGAATCCAATTTAGTCGCTGGAGTGTTTGCGTTCATGGGAGTGTATTTTATTGCGACAGTGTGTTTTGTGCCCGGGAGTTTATTGACTTTGGGGAGTGGCTTTGTGTTTGGATCGGCGGTTGGCGTGGGTTATGGTGTGGTGTTGGCATCGATTGCTGTGTTTGTGGGTGCTTCCTTGGGGTCAATTGCCGCATTTTTATTGGGGAGATACCTCATGAGAGATTGTGTCCGTCGTAGATTGGTGAAGAAGTATCCGGTAATTGAAGCTATTGATGAGGCACTGCAGAATAATGGGCTCAAGATATTCTTGTTGCTGCGTTTGTCTCCCATTGTTCCGTTTAATGCCATCAATTATATTGCTGGGGTTACGGGGATTAGTTTGAAGGATTATGTAATTGCTCTGATTGGTATATTGCCCGGGACAATCTTGTATTGTTTTATTGGGGCAAGTGCGGGTGGTTTGGCGGAAGCAGAGCAGGAAGTGCCTCAGCCGGTGACGATCACTTCAATTGTGGTGGGCCTCGTTTTGGCCTTTATTGCTGTTTTCATTGCATCGAGATATGCAAAGAAGGAATTCAACAAGATTATAGAGCAGAAAGAGAACTCTGAAGCAGGTGAAGGTGGACAACATGAAGAAGATGACATGATAGATGTAGAAGAGGGATTACCTGTTGATGAACAAAACGTTGAAACAGGTGTTGACATGGATAACTAATCACCATCACAACCATCTGCTACAAAATCAATGGCATAAGTAAACAGAATAATAATTGTAATGCATTATAAGTAAACTCCTATAGTAAACATGAGCATACACAACAATTCATGTTGTAACAAGTTGCTAAAGCCATCTTTCTTGAACATTACTCCAGCAACCAAGCTGTATCCAATGGCAAAGTAGTTGACATATGCCTCAGGGAATACTGCGAGAATGAGGAACGCCAAAATTGCCGGTGCTGCATACATTGCCACCACAGTTGCATCCAGCGGAGGAGCTCTTGCTGCATTGCCACCTCCTCCTTCCTTTCTCCGCTTCTCTTTTTGCAGTTGCTCCAACTCTCCTTCAATTTCAAGTGGTGCAGTCAAATGCCATAACAGGCAAGTTACAATCCCACCTAGGAACATGTCGACGCTATAATGCAATCCCTGGTATGCCTCGATACTGTAGTCTAACGCTATCAAGGTCCACACAGCGAAAGAAAATGATGTATTGGAAGATACAGATGTGGCAGCACAAGCAATGGTAGATGTTACCGTGGCATGACCTGACAAAATGAGATCATTGCACCCCCCACGTGAACTCGGGAGCATACCCACCAATATCCAATCTTTCCAATTATCCGGTGGTGGCGGAAAGTGATGTCTATAACAATTTGGCACCTGACTAGGCAACACTGTTAGCACAAAGGAAATGTACCGAATCAACCTCGCCGAAGCTAATGTTATCAGTGCATGCAAAGCCACCCCCGTCAATGATCTATGCGATGTCTTCTTACCACCAAGCTGCAATTCTAAACACACAAATGATGCACCCAGAGCAGATACCAACGCATATTGGACGTTCAAAGTATCACGTATCTTCTGAAGTGGCCGTTTCGCCATCCAAGATTGCTCCACATTCCATAACTTCTTCGCCAGTGCTTCCAACACGATGCGTCCATTATCTTGCAATGGTGTGGGAGATCCAACAATGCCTGGTTTGTAGGTTGCCGAGACCACCCAGATGAGAAAGTTTTCAGTTAGGAGTGATACGACTACGGCGAGTGTGCCGATGGCTGCTCGTTCTTTGATATTGAGACGAGACCAAAATTTTAGGAATGGATTGGTATTATCATCCGAGGAGGTTGTTGCATTACGTTTTGCGGGAGATTTTGACTGTGTAACCCCCGAGTTTGTAGATGAAGTATTATTATCGCTATCCAATTGTTGCATCGGAACGAATTGACGAGAGGCCAATCCAAACGCAAAGACAGCCGACGCTGCAACAAATGAACTCAGCCACTTGGGAAATTGATTACATATAATCGACATTAAAAATCCAGTTGCAATGATTCGTTCATGCCATGCAGTTGTCGCTTTGTTGGAAAGGCAAATTGCTAGCGTAGATAGAAGTGGCTTTGCAATGAATAAATATCCTGTACCGATTTGTATCAATTTGGATTGTGTAGCTTCCGACAAATCAAACACGCTGGCTGCAATTATGAATACAATGGCTGTGATGGATACTTTCATTGATGTGAAAATCCGTAGACAACTTTGGATAATGTCAATCGAGCGGTTCAAAGTCGATGGGAAACGACCGTGATTGTACTTTTGATCCATGTTGTCTTTATCATCCACGTCATAGGCTCCAATATTCATATCTGAAGAAGGTGTCTTTGACGTAGATGATGAGGCGTCGTTCTTTCTGCGTGATTTCGCCGCCATGGGCATGAATTTCAAAATATTCTTCTCTATCAGTCCCTTCAATAACAGCACTTGTTGGTATTTATCTCCTTCTCGATGGGTGTTGGGCTGCTATGGTGTTAAGTAGTTGGGCGTTCATCGCATCAAGATGATGTGAATGTTGTAGCACAGGCCAACTCCAAGGGTACACACTTGTACGACTCAAATTGATTACCCCTTCTTTACCCCACCATAAAAGCGATTCATGTTGGGAGGTATCGCTTTGGATCTTTTGGGATAGGGGGCAAAGCACGTTTTTCATTTGCCTGATGAAACGCATGATTTGTCGAGATAATCGCTGTCGTATCGGGGGCAGCCTCCTGTCGGGAAGAATCTTTGCCCGAAAAAAAAGAGGAAAGACACGAATAAGAATGCAACGGCACATCATCAAAAAGCCCAAATCAGCAGCATCACAACATTAACAACAAGACGACGGCAGTGACGACAACGAGAGGCGGTGGTATGAAAGGTTAGTTCATTATCATTCTTATTACTTCGGCAAAAGGGGAGGAGGAGGAGGAGGAGGAGGAGGAAGCAGAAGAGAAGTCTGGATTGTAATGTGTTTGAAAAAGTTAATGGCCTTTTGGTCGCCCTCTGCTTTGGCGGTTGCAGGGTGCTCGGCTGCATCATAGTTGTGGTTTTCATGGTGTGCGAATATCGGTAGTAGGTTGACGTGTGCGTATATTTCCCCACTGTATTTCAAGCGAGGTATACATGCGTTAACTGCTAGTCTTCCGTAATTGGTTGGCCGTAATTTGCATGCCATGGGGAATCATCTATCGATCTCGAGCAACGTCCCCCTCCGAATATATGACACGTGATTCTCTGTTGGACGATGATTGCAGCGATGTATTTTCATGCCTATTATCAATGTCTCCTCTAACCATCCATGATATCATTTGTTCTCTTCCGTCTAATGAAGGTAGAAAACTCCACAGTTCCTCATCGGCCCAGCAGTACGATACCTCATCTTCTACTTATTGATCAAAAGCAAAAGAGAAGATGAAACTAAGTTGGAAGGATGTACACTTAGCCAATGAGTATATCTACATACGATGGACGTCTCACTCTAGGCACAGGGAGTACTGTTGGGACTTCTCCCATCTAGATAATGTCATCTAGACTTTACTCAATCGAATGCCCAATCACGATGTCTATTTATGGCAGTGTTAACAGCGCTTACGACTCCAGTCGCCCGGGATCTCATGCTATAGATGATCAAGTTCCCATCATCATCGCCGCTTCCCTAACTACTGTCCCTACCAACTGGGCGAGTGCCTACTCGTACAATTGATAGGATAGACAATCAAATATCCGAGGACAACAGCGTCATCTCATTTGACGACCTCAGTTATGATTGGGCTGCTGCTACAGATCCTTCTTACGGTGGCCGATTGTTCTATCTTGTGTGTAACGCTGATTATTCGGCAGTTCCCGATGGTAAGAATGAGGCCGAAAAGCGCCAGTATACAAGTCTCTTTGTTGTCACTCCTCAAGATTTCGCCACTAATGCTGTAGGCGAGTACAGCTTTAATTGGGTGAAGTTCTCTTTCCTTGACCAAGACGCGGAAGAGGAGACAACAGCATGGATTGATCCGAGGATCCACCACTCCCTGATCATTTGGATCAAATACTTGACGATTGCTGTTGAGAATGTTGAGGAAGAGGAGAGGGTCAGAGCAAGGAAAGAATTGAACAGGTAAGTAAACCAATCAAGCCAATCAAACCAATGCAATGCCGATATTAATCCAATCTAATTGTCTCATCATTTCACCATCTTTTGCCGACAGAAATACGAGAAACATTCGTCTTAAAAGAAGGCGTCATCGATTTGTTGTTGCACCTCCTTTGTAATCCGGAAGTTGAAGCTCACATTCCTCCGGCTCGGAGTGCTCGCGATCAGGTTTAACAGGAGAATGAGGAGAGAGACTGCTTGAAAGAAGCCATACTGGAAACCCCCGACATCATGCTCAGCCCATTGGGAAAGCGTCGTGGTGAAAGGAGAGAAGTATCATGATGCTTGCTTCGGTGTGCATCTATGTAAAAAAGTGTAGTAGTTCTAACTTAAGTGCACATTGGTATCCTTTGCCATCTTCGTTGCTTATCTGAAGAGCCTTGCTCGCACGCGCACTCACATTTGATTCTACTGGCCGAAGATGAAGCTCCTCCGCCGGAAAATCTGCAGCAAGCATATATATCCTACATTCACATAAGAAGGACATCGCTGCTGTAGAAGGGATCGATACGAGGACTGCGTGCTTCAATCGATAGAGAGGATAACATGCTTATCAGTCTGGCGGCCCGCCGGCAAACTTATTATCCGATGGCATCCATCCTTGTGTACAGATGTAATTGTGACCCTTGATACGGAAGATGTAGATTTGTGGTATCAAAGTATTTATTGGTGCTGCGTAAAGTGCTACACTGATTACACAGCAGCATTACTTAATTGTAGTAGAGTCCGGCCAAGTTGCCCTGTACGAACAAAGAACAAAGTACATATGGTAAGTACATAATACACTGTCTTCTCTCAATAATGATTAGGGAACCGAGTGCGACTCATGACTGTCCGAACGAGCATTCTCCACAGCCGGTCTTGCTTACTATCACGCATTCATTATAATTCTCTGGACACGAGAATAAGGTCTTGCTCGGTGGTGACAAGACATTGGAGTATATCATCACCCCAAGACAAAGACACGCCGATCCAAGATGTAACTGTATGATGCAAATGATATGCTCATAAAACAAACATTCAGTCAACTAACACTAACACTAACACTCAAACAATCAAGAACAAGTAAATTATCCCGACGATAGTCACACAATCAGCAAAACTTCGCAACGCAATACACTACGCAATACACAATAATACAATACTACAACTGCAAAATGATTAAGAACAATATCTTCCATTTGACTTTTACGCTTGTCGCTGCATTGAGCCTGGCATTGATGAGCAGCCCCGTGGCTGTGAGCGCTTACACTTCCACCTCCGACTATGACAGAGGCTATAGTCAAGGACAACAAACGGCCCAGAACATTTGGAGTAACAAATATGGAAGTAACTGCAAATACATCTCAAAGTTGTTAGATCAGGTTCATGACTACATTCATACACACTTCTGGTGGCAATACGGCGATTCCGATTCCACAAAATCGTTTGACACGGGCGCTCAAGCTGGTATGACGCAGGTGCTGCAACAGTACCAAACGCAGTGCCACGACCATGATAATCATCACGATGACAATGATAATGTTGATGTCGATACTGGCATGTGCAGCGGGATGGGAAAGAATGCTGCTAGCGAGATTGCTGAGAAATATGCTGAGAAATACTGCGGCGTTGGAAGTATGTTGTCCAGCATCAGCCAAAAGAAGTACAAGAAGGAGTGTCTCAGCATTGGCAAAGACGATTGCAAGGGAGCGATTAATGATGAGATCTTCATTTACTGCGGTAGATACCTCAATGACTATGATGTCCTGAAAGGATTGAAAAACCAATGCTTGAGCAAAGTAAAGGATTCTATTGACTACAGTTTGGACTAAGTGATAGTACAATGACGAGGACAAGAAGAAGGAGAAGGAGAGAAGTATTGCGATGCTTGCTCCGGTGTGCATCTATGTAAAAGAGTGTAGTAGTTCTACTAACTTAAGTACGCATTGGTATCCTTTGCCATCTTCGTTGCTTATCTGAAGAGCCTTGCTCGCACGCGCGCTCACATTTGATTCTTCTATTTTTGATAAAAGATTCTACCTAGTACCGCTGACGTGAGGCGAGATGCGTACCATTTCCCACATATTTTGAATGTTGTCGTTGCACCGAAGAACCACGTCGAATTTTTTCTTTGCTCCGAAGAAGGCCACGAATTCGGAATTTGCCTCACAATCTTTAGCAAGTTTGACTCCCTTGACCTCATCGCCGTGAACAGCCCCATACTTGTTGAGAATATCTATTCGTTTGCCCGTCTTTGTTTTAGGACAATCCCTATTATTGCATGGACAGGGATTCCCGTATAGCAAGGAGGGGTTGGAGGTCCTCGAACTTCGTCTCAAATACTCATCGTTTCGAGGCTTGGATTTTTCTACAATCTTTCCTACGAGGCGGCATGCACTGTGAAATGATGGAACAGCGCAACTAATTAGAAGTCCCAGTCCAACCTCTGGCTTTCTCCCCCCTGCAGAATGCAGATACTCCCGGGACTCATGAGCTTCGAACATTTTTGATTTTCGTCGTCAATAAAAAAGATGCATGTGCCTCCTTCATTCTTACCCCATGCCGGAGCCTTCTTATCACGAAGAATGTCAACTTTGAACAAGTCACTGACTTCACACTTCAAGGATTCGATTATTGGTTTAGTTCGGCGTTGGTTGCCATTTCTTGACAGGATGTAGTTCTTTGATTTGGCGATATGCTCATCCCAATATATGATATGACACAGCGGTTCATTCATCGCGGGCTCCCCTGCCATGTCTGCTCCACATGCTTCAACTAGAGATTTCATCTCATTTAAACGCGCAATATGTATATCATACTGTAAGGTAGTATCCCACCCTTTGTCCGAATATGCGGCAGCTTGCCCAGTCTCCCTAACTGTTTCTCTCTGCCCCATGTTCCTGTAGAGAGCTTGGTCTAACCTGCTCCAAAGCGTTTCTCCTCGATTACTGCGAACATTTGGATCGACTTTAACTTTGTTGGCGTGTTCAAATTTGAGGATGAAAATTGCTGCTCCCACAGCCATCTCGATGGATGCCAACAATGGAGTCACACCATCGAATGTTTGCTGATTTGGATTGGCACCGTTTTCGAGCAATAGCTGTATGAAGTCGAGATTGGTATAGTGCGTACTCGAGCATGCAAAGTACAATGGTGCGATCAACCCGGCTCCATTTTCTAGTGAAGGCCGGTTGACATCTGCTCCGCCTTCTATCAGCTGCCTCGCAATGGCGACTTGATTTCGTTTGAAAGACTCACTTTCGGAATGCTGGGCCGCAAGGAGGGTGAGACAGTTGTAGACGCCCTCCTCTGGGATTGCGTTTGCGTCCACTCCAACTTGAAGCAGGATTTTCAAGGGTGACGTTGGCAGATCCACTTGCCACGGTTTTGCATGCAGCAAGAGGCAGCACATAGCGTGCAAGAGAAAAATCTTTTCGTTGGCTGGTATCCCCGAAGCAATTGCCTTCATAAGTCCTACGGTAACATAAATTTGTGTGGAGGATCGTCCTCTTTTGTCTGCTTGAATAAAACTATACACTTTTTGGGAGCTGTGCGTATTGAGAGTAGTGCATTCGATTTTCATTTCAGCACAATGAATACAACAAATATTTATAGGTTAAAAGTGCCCACATAAATATAACCAAGTGAGACATCCAATCATATTAAGATCTGCACTCACCTGTGCGAAAGTACCGTCAGCATTCCAACCATTTGATTTTCTGTGAATGCGGCTTCTTTGTTTTTGTTATGATCGCGGTGATTGAACTGCTGCTCTTTCCCTTTATTCAACGATTTGCACATTTTCTTGTGAACCTGAATGATTGTTCAATTGGTAGTCACACAAAATGTTAGAACCAGACATATAATAGAAATCACCACGTCTTCATTGGACCTGCCTGAGATGAGACATGACAAGACATCAAACACAACACTATGTATGGACTCACCTTCCAGTGAACCTTCTGACATGTCGATGAGCAATAAGGGGTCGCCTTACATCGGCCGCAGACCAGCGGCTTCTTGTTCTTGCAGACTGCCCCACAATCAGGGTTGCCACATATTTCATTCATCGTAATTGCGTTGCCGGCAATAAAAATACATTGACTGTTAGCAACAACCAAGCTAGGTAGAGACAAGACGTGGAAGGCGGACGCCTTTTTGGTGCCTTCCCGCATTTTTCCGCTGTCCCGCAATTAATTTTCCGCCAATGGCAATTTACCTATTCCACTATTCCACCGCACCATCATGGCACCCCTACCACCGAGGGAAAGGGGCGACGAGAGAGATGTGAGAGGTTCGCCTGCTTGCGAAGCTTCTCTCTTCTCCCATGCTGTCCAGTCCCCGGTGGTAGGGGTGCCATCATGGAGTGCCAATGAACGCCATCATCTTGTTCGGAAACGATAGCCTCTAGCTGAAAATCAATCACTTCTAACGGTACAGATCAAGGAGTTTCCCCTGATAGGATCAAACCTAGACGTCATTATAATCTCGTCATAAATAGCAATATTGATGAGTATGATGGGCTGCCGCATGCCATCACAATCGCTGCATAAATTGTCCAACCTACGGCTCGCTTCAAAAAGAAGCTCATCTGGAGGATCGGCATCACCTTCAATTCTACGCAATCCTCTTCAATGGTATGTTGCAAAATTAGATACACACCCCATCACCACAAAATGCATATCATCCGGTCTAATATCAGGATCCGGCGATCTATTATGCCAATCCATCATTGCCAAAAGGAAGCAACAATCTACATCTCATGAGTTTGATTGGATGCGCACGTTGCGATTTACTTTGCTTGGATCCTTTCTAGTGGCACCCACGGTTCACTCTTGGTATGGTATGCTCATGAGTCGGATTCCCGGCACTAGCTTGGCTGCAATTGGGAAACGATTGTTTTTTGATCAGGGTCTCTTTGCCCCACTATTTACGCCTACATTTATATCAATGCTTACTGTGTTGGAGCATCTATCATCGCCGTTAGATCAAGTTGTTGAAAAGGAGGGCGTAAACAATAACGATAGCAACAATCATAATAATTCTGATTTGCTCACGCATTTGAAAGATCGATTGAAGAACGACGCACCTGACGCAATATTAGTTGGTTGGTCAATCTGGGTACCCTCAATGGCAGTGATGTTTGCATTCGTTCCTGGCAAGTTTCAAGTTTTGTATAGTAATGGCGTTGGATTTGTTTGGAATGCCTATTTGAGTTGGAAGACGCATGAGGGAGAAGAGGAACGCACGCAGTGAATAGCAACATAAAACACTTTTCCTTAACTTAACTGTTTGTCAGAATATAAAACCAGATTATTCTGATTATTTGTATTTGTGGGACGTCTATTATTGTTTTCAATCTTCGAAGCTACTACTACTCATTTGCGACCTCCATCGGCTTGGTTCGGCAGCAGTATTCTCTCTTCCCTCTTCTTTCACCTGCTGCTCTGCTTGAGCCATCAATTCTTGCCCTGCTAGTATCTCTGGTTCCATCATAGCACCCTCTTCGATAGTCTTGGCTGCTATCTCCTCCGCCTCTTTCTTCCTCTTCTCTAGCTCCTTGGCAAGTTTAGCTGCCTTCTCTGCCAACTCCTTCTTTCGCTTCTTCTCCTCCTTTTCTAGCCTCTTCACTTCCTTCAATGCTATCTTCAAATCATGGGCAACCTCTCCTGCACTTGCACGTTCTTCTGGATTAATTCTTAGACATTTGAGCATTGCATCCCTAATAGCAACAATGGTTGGATCCGTAGAATTGGCTATCTTGGACGGTAGAGTGGGTATTTCACCTCTAGCAACCCTTGGGCGTAATTCATCAATCTTTTTCTTGTCCTTCACCCACGGTGGCTTATTCGTGAGGAGACTCCACAAGATATTACCCAGAGAATACACATCTACCTTTTCAGAGAGTGGAACGTCATCGGTGCCATCTTCGACATGATTTTGCATCTCCTCAGGTGACCTCCACCACGGCTCTCTGAATCGTCCTTCAAAGCCACACGTAGCCTTCTTCTTTGGATCCCAAGAAAGGAACATTGCAACGTTAAAATCGTTCAGTTTGGGAAATCTGCCATCCACTACGGCAATATTGTGCAAGTTCAGATCATAGTGAACCATGGTGGCATTGCTACTCTTCAGTGACACACCGCTTCCATCACTTTGGGCTGTAAAGTCCGCATAATCAATACTATGCACATCCGACACTCCCTTGGCAACCTCATACGCCAAATTCAGCCTCTTCTTCTTATGCGCCCCATACTTGATCATACTATGAAGAGTCCCATGACTCGCAAACTCATTCAACGTACTCTGACCACAATATCCATAAATATCCAATACATATGGCGATTGCGTCAATCGTTCCATCGCCATGGCATCACGACGGTGCAACTCATAGAATTCTTCAGCAAAGTCTCGTTCGATACGGAGAGTTTTGAGCACCATCTGCTCATCCGTGCGGTATACAGTGTCCAATGCATCATCGTCATATTCAACTTTGTATGGACTCGTATCTCTATCCAGTGCCCACGCGGCGCGGAACCATCCCTGCCCTTTCAGTTCGAGATCCACCTCCTGCTTTTGCTTCAGTGACTTCTTTGAAGAGTTATCAGTCACAACTCGTCTTCCAGTATGTTGTTCCGCAAAGATGGGTGATCGTGTATTCCGTCCTACAGAGTGTACAAAGTCAATCTCGTGAATGCTGTTACAGGTTGGATAACTTGTTGTTTGCCATGATGCCTTGGGGACACAGTCCTCAGCATTGCCGGTAACTTTTCGCACTCCTTTGTTTGGTTGGCTGTCATCATTGCCATCTCGTTCATCGTTGGAGTCATTGACCGAATGACCAGTCTTGTCCATATCTACCAAATCATCTTCATTCTCTTGAGTAAATGGTGGCAAGTCATGTTTAAAGTTGGAGGACCACAACGTCCGAGAGTGTTGATTCACCTGCGGATTGCTATTTTGTGGCATAGTTTCAAACGTAGCACAGCGTGGATGCCCCTCGTACGATGATTCCTTCCAATTGATTAATGTTCCAACGGTGAAGGACGTGAGTGCCATGAATATAAATAGGGCAGACTTGGGTGAAACTTTGCCGTGGCGAGCTTGATTGACATAAAGTAGCCGTGGCGGCGACTCATGCGACGATGATATTTTTAACGGCGACAGATAATGATGTTCATGATGATCGTTGTTGCTGTCATAACTCGAGGAGCTAATGCTGCTGTTGGTGGGAGGAGATGCCTTTAATTTCAGTGTACGTTTTCTATTCCATTCGTCCATGGCGGATGATTCACCACCCACATTACGGGGCGTTCTGAGATCTGGTGAAGGACGGTTGCCGCCATCGGGGCTGCTGCTGCCGCTTTTGTTTAGGCGTAGGCGTAGCTCGGGCATGGTGTGTTTGTAGTTTTGGTTTATGCTATCTATCAGCCGCTTAGCTTTCATCATCTTCATGGTTGAATCATTTTCTCTTGATTGGTTTTTGAGCATGTTTGAATTTGATTACGAGAAACCATACAAGAAAGGGCTTATGTACAATACCCTGCCCACGTACACGACAGAAAAGATCGGAGGCGGGAGGAAAATGGAAAGCCACAGCCACATAGATACATGCTGATGCTCGCTAGGAAATTAGGTAATGTTGCATTATCGACTCTAGACTACACGATTGTAAACCATGAACGACAATAAAAGCAGCAGCCCTACGAAGAAGCGCAAGGCGAGTGATGGCCGGGCCACGGTGGATGGTTCACATGATGTGCACACAAGCAACACCAATGACGGCGGCAGCTTTTTGTCTTCATGGTTTGGATATTTTTCGGGCCAACGTGATGATGCATCCAGCAGGACCGCCAAGTAATGAACAATTAATCCAGCAATCGCTCTCAAAAATGGATAAAATGGAGCAAATAATGATGAGGATGGAAGAGAAGCTAGCCACTGTCAGCAGCCTTGAGAGTCGATGTGAGCAACTGGAGGCAAAGTGCTGCTCTCTTGAAAATAAATTGGAGTCGACATCGCAATCAACAAAGGAGCACATGAACAGATTGGAGACCAAAGTCGATTCAGGTGCATGTGAAATTAGACAGATCGCTGAATTTTCATGAGTACAACGAAATGCTTGTGAAAAATCAGGTCTGGGGATACTCTGCTGATGTTGATACTCAAGATAACTTAGTATCGAATGGATACACTGATGATGAAGCTGAGTATGTAGTACAAAACTGCCGCAGTATTGAGAGGACACGTCCCTTCAATTGAGGCGAGGAGTATTCCCAGATGCAGGTAATTTTGATAAGGGCATCTTTATGGAAATGCCTGACGATGATCCTATATTTAGAGAAGCTGCAAACGATGAATTACTTCCACATTGGAAGGAGTTTGCTGCTGCATTAAAGCAGTTCACCCCTGCAATGAACTTGTTGCCTGATAACTGCGTGAGTTATTTTAGGTTTTACTTCGTCCAACTGAACCATGAAGCAATGCTACTGATCACAGAGGCATTGATTGGCAAACCCTTCCACAAATTTGCTTTTACAAACAATGATAATGGAGATGGTGTACCTGCAGGAATGAGCGTAGATGCCATCCTTGGTATAGTAGAGAGCAACAAGCGTCTGCGGAAGCTGGAAATTGGGAGGAACCGGATTGGTAGAGATCACATCGAAAGGCTTTGCTCCGCTGTGCACACTCTTGCCTGCCTTAGTGGCATCTTGACCTCTCTAATGCTTTGAACCTGACATATGGGAGATGCAATGCTCGCTGCTCTTCTAGCTAGTGGTGGATTGATGTTAGAAAAGCTGGACATGTATCGTAATAATATCACCTCTGCTGTGAGCACATTGTTGGCAGATTTCTTGGCAACTAATCCAAGGTTGAAAGAACTCGATCTCGAATATAATAATTTGAATGACATTGATGCTGCATTGATCGCAACTGCCCTTCGAAGCAACACAACATTGCGATATCTCCATCTCCACGGTAACGACATCACCAACGTTGGTGAAGACTCTTTGCGCCTTGTATTGATACGATGAAAGCAGCTTGAACTCAGCTGCAGATTCGAATCACATTTGCATCTGGTAGGTTGTATTAGCAACAACTCGCACCCGCAGGGGCAAATCAACAGAGCCGCGAAAGTGTGTAGACTTCTTTCAATTAGGAACCAATCAATGTCCAATGTGAAACACTTTGGTAACATTGATGTGAAGATCTTGCCAAACATGCTTGAAGCTATGCAAAGGTACCATAATGCTGCCAGCGTATACACGCAATGCAGCAGTGTTTCGCCGTATTCTTTTTGTGGAACCGGTGTCGATTGTGTACGAAACGTTGCGTAAATGGGACAAGGCAATGGAACTATGCAAGTCGATGGGAGCAGAAAATGTCAATCAATGATTAACTCAGAGTACATGTAAAATTCAGCGGTTGTGCCTCCTGATGTACATTTACAGCACTTTGCTTGCACAGAATTGGGGATATGGAGAAGACAACGAGTATAACGTAATGGGTCTACACTTCTTTCGCCAAATTTTCTCCATCTTTGAAGCTATCGACTTTGCTTGATGTCTCATGTTCACATGCAGTCTCATCGCGGTCTCGGGTGAGCCTTCAGAAGCCGAAAGACGCTCTCTGTGTATTCAACACTTTCTCTATCAAGGACCTCATTGCTTTCCCAAAGGAGATCAATCGGAAGCTTCTTCTGAGCATTCCGTTTCGATACCGATACGGCATCATACTTTTTCAGCAGCAGCGTTATCGTCTCATACTTTGCACCGCAGCATGCATAATTGAGGGCGGTGTTATTGGAATGATCGACAGCGTCGAGAGTCACTGTGTCTGTATCAAGTCCGACCAAGACTGCACAACGCTAGGAGAATCGTGATGCGCACAGGCAATGTGCAATGGGAGGGAACCGCTATTATCGGGAGATTGTACAGCAGGAGGATTGCCTTTTACAATCAGTTTGATGGAACCTAAGGTGGCATTACTTTGAAGCACTGTGTGCAGTAGGGAGTTGTCCATTGCCATCAGGTGTTGTCATGAGACGGTGATCTTTGGCTAGACGAGAATAGGCGAGCTGCCTAGTGACAAATACTTGTACTTCTTGTACTCGTGTGGCCCAGTGTGGCGATCGTAAATATTGGAATACATTGCTTTGATGACTTCCAGAGCAGCCTCGATATTTGCATCATTGTATTCCAATTCCAGAGAACAAGCCCAAGCAAACAAAGACACTCTTCCTAGAACTTGAACTTGAAGCTTCTGAAATTCCACCCTGGGATCGCCCAGAACGATTGCAGAGAGAGTAAATCTAAATGCATGCGATAAACAAGTAGGGTTCAGCTTAGTGCTCTATTAGACTCTAATAATAATCACTCTCAAAACATCTGCTGAAGCTGAAAGCAACACACTACAACAAATTGATCAGGGTCAGGGCATTCACACCGAACGATGAATGTAAGAGATGCTGGTGTAAATGCCGCTGCCACACTAACTAAAAGAACTGAGACGCGTCGACAACTTCGCCGTACGCTTCAGCTTCCTCCTCTTCGTTCAATGGCGCAGGGCGGTGCTCTTCATCATCACTGTTCACATCCATGTCATCTTCGTTCTTCACAATTGAATGAGGAGGGAGGGTCGGCTTTGCCGGCATAAAACGGCCAGCATCGCCCTTGAGAAACTCTTTCACAATGACGACATCTTTGCCACCAAAAAAATGGAGCAGGTTGCAAACATATCAGCCCCGTCGTCAAAGAAGAAATAGAATGACCTGAGAAAAGTTTCATCACGTGAAGTATCGTAAGCATCCCATACGATTGAATTTTCAACCCCCGGTTTAAGAGACATGCACGTGTGCGCCTTTGAACTTTTTGGGATGTCAGCCTGAAACTTCATAGCTCCGTCATCTCCAATGAGCTGACAGACGTACACAACTTCACTGTTCTTATTGCACTTGAGGATTCTCAAGTCTCCTGTACCGAGGACGCCCCGTCTAGGATCCCCCTGGGCTCGATTTTGTAAGCTCCTCGTGACATCTTTGTTTAGGTGCAATGTGAAGGCAACTTCTTTGGCCCAGCATTCAGTCTGAGTAGAAGCTTCTTTGATAGCTTTGCTGGTTTGTCTCTTCGAACCGAGATTGGCTGGCTTTAACTCTATGGTAGAGCTCCTTCACAGGTGAGAGGACTATCTCCGTAGGCGAGCGGACGATGCTCTCATCTGCTTTGGCGCTAGAGTTCTTCGTCTTCGTCTTTGGTGTGTTAGGAGGACGATTGTTGGAGTTGGTGCGAAAGTCACCGCTGTTGGAAGAGGCATCGTTCTCTTTTGCGTTGCGAGTGTATGATGTGTCACCGGAGCGTCTTTCACTTTCGGCGGTACTCTTACTCGTGGATCGAGATTGAGTGGGCGTGGCGACACGACGGGACGCGGTTCTTCCACTGGAACCAGACGTTCCGTTACGTCTGGACCGACTAGATCTCTTGCTCGGCGTCTCCGTTCCGCTGAGGAAATCTGTGACGCCACTCGCTTGCGGCGCTTCGTTTTCGGGAATGTTACCCATCATGTGAGCAAATTGTTGCCGGACAGTAGACTGTTGACCAAGCCCAGGCGCTCCATGCGAGGTACTGTTGGGGCGACGGGGGGTACGGCTGAAGGAGAGTGGTGTTGACGACTTCATCTTCTTGTCTCTGTGATTATGAGCCATCGAGGTTGTTGTTGAGTAGGTCAGGAGGGTGTTGAAAAGAGTGCGAACTGGAGGTTTTTTAGCGAGGAAGTAGGTTGGTAGGTAAGTGGTACATCGTAGATAAAGAATCTAAATAGTAACTACGTAGCAACATCAGCTCGAGCGCAGATAAGCTTACTTAGGTCTTAGAGTAGACCGCAGCTCCATAGTCAACAATGGAGTAGATCAATTCCTATAAATAGATTCTCTCTCTCTCTCTCTAGTGCTTCTTTAGAGGGTATCTATACACTTTCAACACTGCACCCTCACTCCTCCTTCCACCATCACCAGCTGATGATGCAACAACATCACACGACTTCACAACACAAATAACAACCTCATCCCCCACAGATATTTCTCGTTCCGCCACAGACTGATACGCACGTGCCACATTCTTCACTGCATCCTCTACACTACACCTAACCACCGTTTGAACTGGTGGACGTAAACTTCCTGCCACTCCTACTCGTTGTTTCATTGGTGGTATTGCCATTATATCACCTGACTTTCCATTGTTAGAGTGATTGTCATTATTGTTGATTGTTATACTTGGATCATCTTCATCTTTTGATGTAATAGTAGTAGTAGAATCCGAAAACAACTGATCAAGAATAGGCTGTAATAACTCCCTTCCCGTCCCTGCACTCCCCACTGCGACACGTTCATATGATCCAATTGCATCATATACATATACTGCTCCCTCCATTCTCTTTTTTCCACCATCGCCATCACGCAATACCAACTCTTGCGGAGGATGAAGTCCAGCCACAACACAAAAGGAATAAAATGGAAATCCCCTTCGTGAATACAAGATTTGCTGTAGTAAATTTGCTACCGATGCTACACCCAACTTATTATTGCTATTGTTGTTGTTGTTATTGTTCATGGTGAGTGCATCTAATTCAAGACGCACACGACGTTTGAGTGATTCACAATCGGAGGCACATCCTGCACTTCCTATCATGATTGGTGGATTTGTTGTTGTTGTTGGAAGATCATTTGTTGGTTCGATTGTTTGTAATAATGATGATGCAGAGTTTGTTGAAATGATATTTGGTAGGAGTAATGATCCGTTGGAGTCCCAGTGTACATTGCTCGTTGTAATTGTGGATGGTGGTTGTATCAAATCATTATTGATTGATTGAGTCATGATATCATCACCACCACTAGAAGACAGCAACGGATCAGCCACATCCACCACCGAAGAAGATGTCGAAGCAGACCAAAGCCGCCCACTCAAATACCTCCTAGAATGAACCCCATACCCCCCATCCGTTAATCGAGTATCGGACGCAATGAGGACATAATCTCGTCCGGCTACGGCGGCGACTAATCCTCCGTTGAGTTGATAGGGGTCAAATTTTTGAGCGGTTGTGGTGGAGAATGTTGTTAGTAGTAGTGTTGATAGTAGTAGTAGTATGGAGGCGAGTGGGTTTGATGTGCTGAATGGTTTCATCGTCATGGTTGTTTCATCGGATGGGTGTTGGATCAAAAAATAATTTCATGAGAGTGTGATGGAAAGAAAAAAAACACAAGAAGCAAACGAAAGCATAAAGCATCCCAAACAACCAAACAGAACAAAACGACGATGACGCCACAAGCTGCCACAAGACGCTCCAACGCCGGAAAGAACCAGAACTCCTTTGCAGTAAGCCAACCAATAAAACAGCAAAGTGCCAACTTAAAGCCGGAAAGAAGACAATACAATACTACTAAAATGATGCCTCCAGTAACCACCACCGCCCATCATCATCGCCGTCGTCGAGCAGTAATTGTCTGCAGCCTCCTGTCGTGGACATGTGCAGTATCAACTGCATTTTCTCCAACACACCATCTGCCATCATCTGTTCACACATCACCATTATCTCCTACTCCATCTAATCATCATCATCCAACCACCATCAGATCGTCAACCCACCTCCAATCCCTATTCACATCCTCCAAAAAGAAAAAGAATTCTCCACTCGAAGACGAACCATGGAAAAAGGATGATTCCTATTGGGATCAACTCCAGGCAGCATCGAAAGATCCGGAACAATTCGAAAAGTTTATTGAGGAGACCATGGCCAAAAAGAACAAGGTCTCCTCTTCAAGTACTTCTCCATCAACATCCTCACTATCATCCGCATATGATGCAGCAAAACAACAAGAGGAGGAGAAACCAAAAAAGAAAAAGGGGGCATACGTCCCCATTGAACAATGGGATGCAACACGTTCCAAGGATGATATGACCAAGGAGGAACGATTGCAGTGGGAGTGTCAGCGGGGTGGGAATCGGGTGAGGCAGAATGAGATATTGATGCATAATTTGAAGGGATTTTGATGGGGTATTTTTAAATGTAGTATGTAGATTATATCAGTGGTGATTGTTCTCACACATGTTGTCTGAATAAACAGACGTCTTGTATTTTCTGGTATTAGAAAGAGAGAGATGACATTGTAGAAGAGTTATAATATTATACAAGAGAGAAGCAGCCTAAAGTAATAGATGAGTGTTACCATCATCCATGCCATGTTGGAATACATTGATGCACCATTTCAACGTCTTTTCACACATAGGAAAAGGCATCTTGTTCGAGAAAAGTCAGCATCAGATAAAGAGAACCGAACATTACGACGAGTCTCCACTGCATCATATAGAATGACTGTTACACACTTTGATAGCAGGCAGATCACCACGTGGAAATAGTGGCGGGAGGTTCGGATTGTGTTGCTCTACTACTGCTGCCATCCTTCCTTGATGAAAGAGCCCCACCGATGATGGAGCAGGTGGAGGTGGTAGCTCACCCACAGGAACTTTATCGTGATCATTCCTACAGGAATTGATACCGTGAGCATCCTCGGATGTCCTTCCAATGTTGTGGAGTGCAGGAGAGTATTGTAGATTGGAGGGTGTGCGTTGGTGAGTATGAGGTGGAGGCGGTGGGGTAGCGCAACGTTCTTCGAATGTGATGGCATTCATGTCATTTGCAATTCTTTCGATGTTGAGGGGTGCAGGTGAGTATAGCAGATTGGAAGGGGTGCGTTGATGGGGATGAGATGGAGGAGGCGGCAATGGCGGCAGTTGGTCAGCAACGAGTGGAGCATCCGCCTCTGGTGTTTTCACTACTGGAGCTGTAGCCTCAATAAGTCCCCAATCAACGGCTCCGGAAACACCCCTCCTATGAACAGCGTGCGAAATCGAAATTTCTTCACTAACAATCAGATCGAGTGGACTCTGCAGTGCCTCCACAGATCGCATGGCACGTTCAATCAGCTCTTCCAATGTTGCAGCCTCGCCAGTGTTCGGAGTGAGTGGAATGCACATGACTTCCCTCCGCTGGTCCACGTATAGAATGTGACAGGTGGCTTCTCCAATTCCATTCTTTCGCTTGCCCAAACTCATGATTGTTACCTTTCCATGTTCATAGACTACCCCTGCCAACTCATCGACTCCGAATCCAATAATGGGATTTTCCATTCCACTCTCCAACTGAGCATCAAGAAGCATCTTCTTTGCAATGTCGACACGTGCTACCTCGTTTGTTCCTTTTGTATCAATGTGAGGAACGCAGAATGCATTTAGATATCCCATGCAGCTGATCCTCACGAAGGACCAATTCAACCTCTCCTCAGCAGATAATTCAGTAAGGACTCTCTCTGATAGTTTGCATGCCTCTGGCTTGAGACTGTCAGTTTGCATCTGATGTCATCCAAGAAGTAAAGTAGCATAAGAAATAAAGCTCTTCAAAGAAAGGTTGTGCATATAACAAGACATTTGCACTCACCGTATCAAACCAGCAACCACACCCAGCCGATCCACCACACAACACAACCCCCTTCAACGCCGCCTCCTTAATCAAAAGGTCAAGTCCAATCGACTGCCACCTCAACATGGCAAACAGACTATTCCCCCCAGACACAACAATAACATCCGGAAAATCCACAATAATACGACGCATCTCCTCCGGAGAAGGAGTAGTACACTCCTTGGCCACCATCAAACGTTTGATTCGACATCCAATGGCACGGAATGACTTTGTACCACTTTCAAATTTGTCCTCACGGTCGAAAAATGGTGTACCGATATACACAACTTTGGGTTTATCTTTCCCCGTCATGGAAACAATCTTGGCAAAGAAGGCAGGTTCGTGTATTCCATTGCCGCTGCCGGTGGTCATGATTTTGGGATAGATGGCGTTGCCGGTGTCTGGACATTGGTGGAGGGGTAGGCCGGGTGCGGCGACGCGGAAGTTGTCGCCTACGTGTGGTTTGAGGGTGTCGTTGATGACAAAGTCGGATGCGAGTTCGAAGTGCATGGTTGATTTGTTTGGTTGTAATGGGAGTGGAGACTATATGAACCGGTCGAGCCGGCTGAAAAGAGTGTTAAGAATGAAAGATGATGTCAAGCAGCCACCGATAAAAGTAACTTTTTATTGGATGAATATGAGCAGCAGAACAGTTGCTGGTGGTTGCTGCCAGTAGTACGCATCAGTGCCTCTGTCTGAGTGCTCGTTTCACTAAGATTCTGATTCCTACTCCGGTGCATCATGCCAAGCCCCGCCGGCGGCGAGACTCCGCTTGCTGAATCTCATGCTGGGCTATCTAGCATGAAAATGCTAGAAATGTGAGAAATGAGAAATGAGAAGATGTCAGCTCGCTCATTGAGCTTGCAGCTTGCACCAGCGGAAGGATCGTTTTAGTCGCATTCATCAGAGTGCTTTGTAATGGAGATGAACAACACGTGGTATATAGTAGAATCATCTGCACCACCAAGGAGGAAGTTTTAGGCGTCCTTATCAACACAGATTAAACGAGAGACCTTGTGCAAGCGGCATGGAAAAGAGTCAACTTCCAGAGGGAAAGGAATCCAAGACCAAGAAAAGGAGGAGGAACAGCTCGAAGAGATTGATCACAAGAAGACATGTACCCATGTCATGATGAGAAGTATGCAACTCAAGATAGGGATGAAGGAGTGTGTCGGGCACGGGATAAAGTTCAAACGGCGCAGATACGAAGGATGTACAACTAGAGCAAGACCCAGAAGAAGTGTGCCTCTGGCAAAGTGGATGAAACGATGCAGCAAAAAAGGACACACAAACCATATCGTCAACAGTGTGCAAGAGATAAGGAAAGATAAAACCTGTATCACAGAAGGATGAACTGCTAAAGCTGCGTTAAGAAAGGAGTGTGCACGAAGCATGGTATTGCAAAAGATGAGCGTTCCGAAGATGAAGAGGTTGCACAAACTCTTGTGAACGGATGATTTCAGGGTTGTGTCAGAGCACTCTTGATTGTCTCATTGATATTCCTTCTCAATTGCACACACTTAATATTGACTGTTTGATACTAGCGTCCTGTACAAAGAGAGCAAGACATTGAAGAACACGTCTTTTCTCGCCATCATCCTTTTCTCATCTAATCTCAATCTGATACTTCACAACAACACAAGATGGAGAGAAATATAAATTATTAATTACTTAAAAAATACCAATCATGGAAACATAAACCGTTCCTCGGACTCTTCTTATTGATAAAAGCCACACACAACCAACTAAACCTCTTCATCCTCCTCCTTCTTACCCTCCGCCTGACCCAACCGTCCCATTACCTCATCATACCGATCTTTCCAACACTTCACCTCCTCCTCCAATTCCTCTATACGATCCCTAACTTTTCTCCTACTTGCCGCAGCAGATTCTCGATTACGTACACGTCGCATTTCCCGACGCCACGCGGTTAATTGTTCTTTGGACATTGGTACATCTGGATTGTATTGAATTTGAGTCTTTTTTCCATCCTCACTTCCATCACTTTTGGGTTCTTTTTTGACAGCTGTGGCTTTGGGTCGGGCGGCTGCTTTCTTTCGGAATCCAGTGGGTTGTTCGCCTACATTCTTTAAGGGGGGGAGGGAGGGCATGGGAGCTGACGCAGCTGCTGCTGCAGCGGCGGCGGCTGTTGCCATGGGGTTTGGGACGGTTAGGTCATCGTCACTGGGATCTGCTAGAAGAGATGCTGCAACTTCTGTGAGTTGTTCCATACTATTGGATCGTTCCCTCTTGGAGGCTGCCTTTTTGGGCAACCGTTTGCCAGCTGCCGTTCCAGAGGCTTTTCTCTTGCCGGTGGCCGTGGTTGTTGTTTTCAGAGCACCCTCCACGCCTGCTAGGGCGACAGCAGCGTCTTCCATGGTAGAAGTTTTGGAAGTATCTGCTTCTGCTGCTGCTGCTTTTCGAGTACGTTTGGGCGGCATGACTATCGTCGTAACCATGCAGTGCAACTGTATTCTACTGCCAATTCAAAATTCGGCAGGAATTTGAATTAGATGTCTTTTTCAACGCCAATAGCTCACAGACTATCGAATGTAAGCTGCTTCCGCCACTCAAATGAATGACAACTGGTCCTCTACTATTGCTTCGTCCACACCTGTCTAGCGTGCCACTCTAATTGAATGTATCCTATGATTGTTCCCTTGGTAGAAGCAGATGTTCATGTCATTGTGGTAGCTTTCAATCAGGTTGCAGAAAAGATCGGTGATAGGTGTAGGCTAATATCATGATTGAATTTGATAGCTTTTACTCATCGTAGATTGTTTAGTAATATTCGTACATAAAGACCTTTATGACATTTTAGCCCACTGCTTGATCGAATTAAACGGAATGTGTCGACGTGGAACCTCGGTTGAACTCGCTTGTTGATCTTTACTCAACGTAGGTAGTATTAGTACATGGTTATTCAGCGAGATGGGAGCTACGAAATTTTGATGTGACACTTGGTTTAGGACAGCACACCAGCTGCCACATTTCTTTTCTGGATCTTTGATCTTGTGCACTTCGCACTTGGCTGTTGGCTGGCCGCGCTTGGCGCTTGATACTATGTGCTGTGCTTGCTGCTTGCCGATGAATTGGTTGTTAGTTAGCTTGCAAATAGATCTACCTTTTACACTGCGTTGATACTCATTGGAGGTGGCGGTGGCGGCGGCTCTTGAGTCAAAATTCTTCGAATTCAAAATGCCAATCAACAAACGAGCAATCATAAGCGGCGCTCTCGGTGCTACAGCCTCATCCATCGGCAAACTTGCTCTATCCCCAAAATCACCCGTGCCGTCAACGTTTCATTCCTATTGCCACATTATTTTGAATAGATATTATCAACATGAAAATGATATCGGATGGATATGTCCGTATGTATCACTGGGAACAAGAGTTGTGTGTTTTCTATGCATGATTGGCGTCAATTTATTGATGGTTAGTAGCTTCTTGGATGGAATGAATGAAAGTGGAAGTGTTGTTGGAACTGCATTATCGACTGCTGCCAATTTCTCGTTTTCGGTGAGTGGGTTGTTGGGTGGAGAGTATCTATTTGATTGCTTCTTCATTTACATGATTTCTTACTTTGTCTCTGCTCACCCGGTTATTGAATCAAACTGAATCTTCTGTAGGCATTGTATGGGATACTTTTCTTTGAGGAGCAAGTTCCAATATCTTGGTTCTTTGGTGCTACGTTGATCGCACTGGGTATGTATTTGCTGTCGTCCGTAACACTGACTACTGATGATGATGATAAAACAAAGACTGATTAGAAAATGATAAATGCTAATAACATGTAGATTTAGATTAATAGAGACGAAGCCAAACCGCCAAATTGCATTATTCAATCATATAATAAGCTTCTAATAAGGGTGCTATAAAGCATTCTCGTTATCCAGACTGTTGGTAGCTGGTAGCCTCCTTGCAAACTTTTCTCTTCCAACCAAAACAAATCTTCTTAGTCACGTGGAGATTTTGCTGAATTATCATCCATCTTTTGTTCGATATGAGGCAGGAACTTCCCATTGAAAGTGATTACTACACGCTTCTCCCCATGTTTGCCACTGGTAGTTCCAACATCACAATAAAAGTCAATCGCAGACATGATACCATCCCCACACTGCTCGTTGATAATGCTCTTGATCGCTTCTCCGTAGTGTGTAATAGCTTCGTAGGTTCTATAAACATTCGGTTCCTTCAGGATTTCTTCATCGAATGCTCTCATCGGGAATGCAGTTGTCATGTCTTCAATATCTTGCTTTGATGCATCTGGTAGTGCCTCTTGCAGTTTGATAGCAGTTTCGCTGGTCAATTTTGCTTGCCCCATTAATAGCTGAGCTGTGTACGTGTTAGTGACACCTAGCTTGGATGCTAATTCATCATAACTGAGACCAGATTGTTCCTTAGCGTCTAGCATTCGTTTCGTTCGTTCAGCTATCTCAGTGGCCGAGATGCTGCTGTAAGCGGCGCGAGGAGGGGATGCAGGTGCATATGCAGCTCGTGATGATCTGATGACGGCAGCGGCCGATGGGCTGCTGATGAAGCGGCGGCAGGCAGATGATAACATTATGATTTAGTGCTCAGTCGGTTTTACAACAATATTGTGAACAAAACCAAGGTAATGATGATGAGGAAGAGAGTAGCTATTGTATCTTCTTCAGGAGCAGGAAGTTGTTTTGTTCCTTCAGGAAGTTGAGAGAGATGTGGCGGGAAAGCAAAAAAGTTGTGCAAAAGAAAGGATCTTTGAGGTGGCATCATCCTTCCTTGGGTGTGCCACCGCGTTACGAAACCCCTCCTCGACGGAAGCAAGCTTCTCTCTTCTCTTTATTAAAAGACTCCCAACAAACGCGTATCACCATCAAAAATATCACTTCGACACCATGACCATGACAGCCTCCGTTACGGTAGCCACAGCTCCACCCATACGACGACTACAGCCTATTAATCTCATCGGCTTGGTTCCGAATATTATAGACTACATATGAGAAACATTTTGTTGATACAAACGATTCATATGTTAAGAAATCACCGTTGCCATTGGTGCCATAAAAATCGTTGATTTTCCATGTTGTCGCCGCTACTATGGCCTATTTCTGAATGATTAAAGTGATAATGAAGAAGTGGATGCACCATATTTATATTATACACTTATAGAACGATTAAGTCGAATATGAAGACCCAAAACCGTTTCTAAAGGGGTTCAAAGAGCAAAGTTTCCGACGGGAGATGAATATGAGGAAATTATTTTGATTCCACGGTAGATGTAACAACAAGCCCTTCCCACATTGAATAACTCCAATAGAACAACAACTCACGTTCAAGGACAATATGGAAAGACAATCGGATGCTCCTGGGGAGTTTTCTAGCAGCATAAGATTGGACAGGTGATATTATTAATGTGACAGGTGTACACAGGAATTATGCCTTAGAATGCTACTTTTTCATTGATAGAAGCAATATTATTCATCGGAGATATCCTTTAGATGTACTATGAAGGTTTGGGGTTGATTGGAAGCGTTTATTCACCATATTCGATCCATACACACACCACCGACGAATGTAAAATACCGTAAAACTTGGTTCGATCGCTCTGCTTTCTGCTTAGTATTGAGGTATTAGATTGCCTACGCTGCCTTGAGTTTTTTGCACATCGATCGATAAGCATATGATAGAGTCGCCCCGAACAAATACGAGGCAATTGATAGATGTTGGTGTAATGGTGATGGATGTTTTGTCGCATAATGTTATATTGATGTCGATTTTTCATCAACGTCATAGTTGTAAATATAGACGCACTGACCGACATAGCAGCCTCCGCGCCTTGGAAGTGAAGATGAGTCATGTATAAAGCCATATCGCGTGGTTGGCGGGTGTATTTCATGGATGGCGAACCAACACAACTCTCCAACTACACCTCGAGGCATTGAACTCCATGTCATCACGGAGAAGTTCCAGAGCGTTCCGCATGATAATGAGATATTTGATTGTCGATTTTGCTTGTCGTTTTTTTATGGAATGCCCGTGTGCACCTGATGAAGCTCCTATCCAAAAACGACAAGCATTTGAAGTGTATTGGAGCGATGGCAATAGATGATATGAGCGAGTTAGGGCTGTAGTTGTGAAACTTTTTCGGATTTTTGGCCATTGCGCGGGCTTCTCTCTTGATGTGGCGGAACTTTTTTGAAGCAGACAGCTGTCTTAATTATCAGCTAATTTAGCTTGCTTCTGCCGCCCTAGCGCGGTGCGTGATGTGCTTATTCTCTATCGAATACACCATGATGCCATCACCAGCAGTAGCCAAGTTGTCGTCTGCCTTCATCGGGATCATGCGCTCACTACACTGTGAGCGCGGTCAGCCTCTGCACTTGCTCCCGTCAAGTCAGCACCCGCTTTTGCCGCTGCCGATTGATACCGTTGCCGATACATCAAGCCATGTTCCGCTAGCTCCATCTGAAATACAGAAGACATTCCTAGAATCTGGGATCACTAAAATTGCCTTCAACTTCACCAGCATCTAACGACTTTGAAAGGACTTTGACAGAACTAGGAAGGTCGCAATCTCGAGCTGCCGGTGCATCGTATGGAATCGATTTGTATCCATTCAGTAATGTGGAGTTGTGTTCTTCTGCGCCAAGATGCGTAGAAACTGCAAATCTATTCTTGGGATCAGCGGCGGAAACAATGCAACAAGATGACGTAGGTGACTATGCCATGCCAAAACTGAGTCTTCAGGAGCAGATGTACGACGGCACAATGCAACCAGAAGGTTCACGCCTATTCGCAAAGATTGGGTACGCTCCCATCCGTTCATATTTGGAAAACGAAAACCTAGATGATGTCGAAGCCGCAAGGATTGTCTTGGGAAATTATGCACGTTCCTCACTGGATATAATGGTTGGAGCTACTACCAAAGAAAGAAGACATAATGCCTCAACAGATACAGACATTGGCAGAACGCTGCTATTCTTTGCACATGCAGTATATCTACCATCAGCAGCCTTGTGTTTAGCGGCTGCTCTTGATTGCTATAATGGAATGGATTTGATACTAGATACCAACACTAAAGAGGCTGAAGGATATTGTATTGATATTGACAAGGAGAATGTGTCGTTGCTCTGCCGGCCTAAAATATGATCTGCTTTGTGAAGTAGTTTTATGATGAACTCTCTCTTCAGACTTTTGGTTCTGAAAATGCAGCCGAATATTTGTGTGGAACAAGCTGTTCCATGCTCCATTCTCCATGCAACATACTTAGCTAGTTACACAAACCGAATCGAAGAGAACTGATAGTGGGAGTGTCATAAGTCTGTATGTCAAACTTTTTTCGTCCAAAAAGGGCGCTTTACGCGAGGGTTCGGCGAAAAAAATGGACGAAGATCGTCAGACATGCACAAGGCTACTACGGGGGACCCTACGACGGAATTAATATGTTGCTGCACATATGAAATCAGTCCAACGATCTTCGTCCATTCTGGACGAACTAAGGGCGCTATACCCAGAATTAGACGGGATGGGGGGGATCCCCTCACTTTTCGTCCATCAGCCACGACTGCCTTTGAGAACGGCACCCATCACATCATCTCAACGCTCAACGCTCAAGCAACGCCCATTCACCATGACAGCAAAACATAAGAACAACTAACAACTACACGAATGCTTAGATCAAGCCAAGAACAGCGACGACAGCGACTAGCGGCGGCCCTCGACACAACAGGGGATGCATTTGCGGCACAATTCCCAGAGCCTGCACCAGCGGTGCAAGGTCCCATGGCCGTAGAAGAGAATAATAATAATGCCGGAGAAGAAGAACACAACTATGATGACGGGGCAGCAGCACCAATGGATGTCAACAATGGTGATGCCCGTGAAGAGGTGGAAAGAGATCCTATACCACAAGTAGCCGCCGCTGCTCCCCCTGCTGCTGCAGCTGTCCCATTAATAAATCTCAACCTCGAAGCCATCCGCCAGAGATTTAAAGACCCTCGGGAAATTCTGCTTTCATCAAGAGGAGATTCCACGTTCTGCAACCACCAACGTGAGAACACGAAGCTTATCTTTTACTTGTATGAGAACAATCATCAGTTCTTATATGATGAGTTCTATCGAGAGCTTCGTCAGGTTGACAGTATCATCAACTACGACCACATCACCCACCCCCGACGTCGCTACAGGGGAGATTTGACGGAGGAGGAAAGGATTGCAAAGCACCGTGAGAAGTACCTACGAACTCACATCTGTACTGTCCTAGGTGAAGCTGGCACAAGGGCTACAAGGCAAACTATCAATTTGGACGCATTCACCAACGATCCTGAGCACTTCATTAATTTCATCACAACAAGGATAAAGGAGACAGGGGGACTAATGAAGCCGGGTGTTTATGGTGGTTACAAATCCAATCTGATGTTCTTGTTCAAGCGTTATAAATACATTCCTCGGGCAGGTTACGGCGTGGAGCTGAAGGAGTACATGGATGGGGTGAAGAGGATTGCAAATGAAGCCCGAGCAGCTGGGGAGGTAAGTATTTATTGTTTGATTTGTGGGGTTTCATTATTGATGAAGACTAAACAATATGTGCATCATTCATGTGTTATTCATAGGGGGATATCCACGACGGGGCGCGTCCACTACCATGGCCTCTTTATCTAGATATGAATGATTGGTTCATGGAGGAAGGTACCGAAATGGGTGTGTATGGGCGGGTTCTTCTCAATCTTTCACCGTCAATCTTGCATGCAGGGGGGACAATACGAAACAGGTATGCGTGAAACACGTGATGCCTGCTGGTGATTCCTTCATGGTTCCTTTTTTTCCCATGAGAAATGCAATCAGGCAGGAGATGATATGACAATGCAGGCTTCCCCGTCACATCTATGCGAATGCAATGGATGCTTCTGCAGATTTTGTGAGCAAAAGGGTTCTACTATTTTTGTTACTCCACCCCGAACTGGTTTGGCCAACCAAACAGTTTCAATTTTGAAAAGGAAATCAAGATGCAGCAACGCAAAAGTTTAATCGAGTTGTGAAGAACGTTTCTTCGGGCAAATGTGGATCCTCAAAATGTCCCGTTGTGTGAATCCAAGGCATGGTTGTGCCAATTAAACAAGTCACAATGCCATTCTTGGAGAAAGTGTGGCTCACACCAAGTTGAACTGTGGTTCCACCGCTGGACCTACAAGTGCAGCAGCCTGTCTACGAGAGGGAAAGTCTCTTGGACACAACGGGACCCCTACATTGCACAAGAGATGGCCTCGGATCGGTTGACTGGTAGGATTCCTTGCCGATGCTACCCGTCAATTTGCCCGAATTTGCTGCCATCATTTCCCGACTTTGTTCCAATTGATGTGTTGCAAAGCGTCGAAGAAGGAGGTGTCCCCTGCAGATGTGTATGCTGCCAAGAAGGTTGAAGTTGGATGCACTTGTTCGTGAGGTGCTTGACTCTATCTTTGGAACCAGATAACATGGCTGTCTACCCAAGTATCCATCCCTTCCTTCGAATCGGCCTTGCTAGTCATCTCACCACTATGATGAAATCAATCGAATGATACCTGCCAACGGAGTGCTTCGTTGGACGCCTCTCTTTACCAACGCACGTGTTATGGAATTGAAGCAGCACGTCAGGATAGCGATGCCATGGGATGATCATGCTATTTACTTCGCAGAGGCGACTGGCTTTGATGCCGTGTCCATGTGCAGTTGAATAATCAGAAGAGGATGGAGAAGAAGATTGAACGAATTGCACTTCAAGGTTCGAGAGGCCTTCAGATGAGAGGCAAATGAATGGTCCAATAACCCTTGCACAGATGCAGAAGTTGGTGGATAGGAGCCCGTGTAGTGAACGGCTTGGTTCAAACTGTCAACAGTATGAAAGTATGCTTGAAGGTCGACTGCCCCACCGCTGATTCTACCACAGTAAATACTCAAGGAGCCCGGCCCAAAATATGATGTGTTTCTCCCCATCCTGACGGCCAAGCGTCGCCGTATCCCTGATGATTGGGATTTTCCGAAGGAACACTCCAAAGCACTGTTACGTTTAGTTGGCATTGCGGCGACCCAGCAAGGAAAATTTAGTCCAATCAAAACTGCTTGATAATAGAGATTTTCAGCGCTGTCCAAGTTGAAGACGAGGGGAAAGAGAACTCATACGGAGCTCAAACGCCTAATGGTTTTCATTGACAAGGCCGCCAGAGACAAAGGAGTGCCTCCGAAGGGGAAATGACTCAATCCGAGGCACAACATTGCTTCTCATTACGGACTACAGGGCAATAGAGGTGTCACTTCAAACCCCCAAAGGCAGGCAAGAGATGTTACCAACTTGAAGTGGCAGTCCTGTACTAAGGTTTCTGCCTAGAATAGTACTTAAAACATAACATTAATTGCCTACTTGACTTCGTTCTTTGCACTCAACACTAGACCTCTTGTTTGTCTTCGCCAAATTATTTTTGTCTTAGCGAAATGGGATGAATTGGGCTTCTGGTCTCTTCTACCCTTATTGGGTATTACTATCTACCCGACCGAAAAAATGGACGAAAAAA
>JAHBBA010000596.1:0-34465 GCA_018806925.1 Skeletonema costatum | reverse complement strand
AAAGCCATTGGGCAACTAGTGAAAGGCAGGCACCCACAGGTTACGAAAAAGGTTCTCACTTTCCGTGGTCTTAACGAATCCATGAACAAGTGTCATCAGAAAGCACGCGAGAGCATCACGCTTGATGGGATATTGAGGTCCATAGGTTCCTTAAAGTATACTTTTGAGGAAGAGGCATTAAAGCTAGGTCTGTCTGACTTGAGGGCCGGAGGGGAGTGTCGTTCGAAAAGCCGGTCTTCTGTTCATTACGGGGGTAGAGAACCCAGAGAATAGGATGCGTCAAGGGGGAAACAGTAAGTCAGAGCAAGCGGGTGGGGCATGCACCGACACTATGTTCGTTTGCGGGTGTCATGACCTAGGGGGGGGAATAGCCAATGAATAAACGATTCCGGTGGCTCACAATTGGTACAAGGGAAACTCTGGTTCCAAGCGAGGATATCTGATTCCTAGCAAAAGGCAATAGTGCAAAGATCCTATCAAAGAAGGGAAAGAGAAAAAATCGAATTCCAGTGCATATCATTAGTGGGCATAGGCATTGATCAATATGTCAGGGTAGGGAATATCCCCCGCTAACAAGGAATAATCCCACATTGTAATGGCGGTTTCCGTGTTCGTGCCACCCAACGCCATAGTTTGAAGATTGATCAACTCCATCCCATGAAACAGATTTATCAGAAAATGATTCAGGCGCGCTGGCCATGCCCCATCTCGTCGATTGGGTCCCTTTGCATTGACAGGATTGATATGACACACAACTCCCATTGTTACCGATCCTCCCATGATCAATAGATTCAATTTCCGTGGAGCCTTTGGATCCTCATTGATTTTCTTCATTGCCTCGAGAGGTATCTCATCCTTCGGTTGCAACTGGTTCATCTGTCGGTAAACGCTCCATTTCAGATTGAAGAAAGTGCAACCGCCGTTGAATCACATTTAAACTACGTTCGACTGGAGTCCAATCCAATGGTAATGTTTTGACACTCCGTTGCAATCGATCCGGTGTCAGGAAATGGAGTAATAGGGCAGTAAAGTCGTGAAATTGAAAACTTTCACGGTCAGACCAGTGTTTGGTGGCGTTGAGTATGTTGGGCATGTGATGGGACCATAAGGAGAGTGTGGTGGGTGGTTGGTTTTGGGAGTAGTATGGAGCATAGATCTTGTTTGTTTTTTGAGTTGTGATTTTGATTGATTTGTTTCTTGTAACTCTCAAGTAACTGCTGTTGAAAATGAATTTGATGATGATGAATCTGTTTTCAGCTGCACTGTTTTGAGCAGCTCCTTGTTGTTGCATTAACGTGGCAATAGTTTCTTCTAGCTTCTTGGTCTTTTCTTTTTCCTGTTTCAAATCATTCTCCAGTGTAGTAATGATATGACCACCACTGCTGCTGCTCCCCCCTCTTGTACCAGCTGAGATGCTCTCATCCAAAATATTGCGAAAGACTCCTGCATTATTATCTTTGTGCGCTCCTTCATAATTATTGGTAAGACGAATGCCTGAGAAAAGTGTGGTGATGAATATTGCGGCTAGAAAGACATTTACACAAATGAGGAGAGATCGAAGGCTCAGGGATCGCCGCCGCTCTGATGGGGTCGTTGACATTGTAGCTGCGGTGGAAGAATCTATTCGCCGGCCAGGGGCATCATCTCCACTTCTACCGCTCATCATCATAATATTATGTGTTGTACTCAGCCAGTCTTTCGACCTCTTTCGACGTTGCTCGTTGCTGAAATAAGTTAAAAGAGATGCATTTCAAGCAAATTTAGGCAAATAATGTAACTATTCCTACGTTAAGTCCAGTACCGTATGACTCTATTACCACCACTCACTTACTCTTTGCTGAATCGTGCACATAAGTACGTAATCAATGTATGTACCATACTTAACGTTTTTACATGTCATGACGTCGTACTCCAGTCGACAAGCTATTTCTTGGCAAGTGTGTGTAGTATGTATTCTTCATCTTCATCATGAGCAGACTGATCCACTCAGCATCTGCATATTCATTTGAGGAATCAGACGGCGCTTAAAAGGAGTTCAGCGCGGACGCACAAGTTAATCTGGCCAGTATGTATCCAGTAGGCACTATCTATCAGTCTACTCATCTACTCTCTAGAGAAAACCTACCATACTTAACTTCGACATGAGGGCATTGCAGTGGTGGCGTTTCCCTACACTACTTATTAGGAGAGACTGAGAGAGAGAGAGCTCTGGGAACTAAGGTATGGTACATTGTACGTACATACCCGATTTGGGTTCCACACCAAAAGGGGGCAACCAAACATATCCCCTAAAATGCCATCACCATCCGCCTTCCCAAGACATTCCCACTACTTCCCACTTCCCTCTCATCAAAAGACCATGAACGACAAAGTAACAAAGACGACGCGGCGCCTGCAACAGTTCCGAACCCACTACTAAACTGCGCCGGTAGAAAAATACTCTTCGGCCAAGGCGGCAGCAGTGAAAGATAATTCCGACCGACTCAAACGACAGGCGGAGAAAGGCTAGGGCAACTGAAGTTACCAACGCTGCTGCAGCAGCTGCTGCGATGCAACGACGACCAGTTCATCATCACCACCAACAGCAGCAGCCCACCCGGGATGTTTGGTTTTAATCACATGATGGGAGGCATGATGGGAGGAGAATTTCCGTATCCGGGAGCGGGAATGAATTATTTTCATCCGGGGATGCCAACACCCTTTGTTTTGGCAACCTAACCCAGCTTCAATTCCTCCTGCACCAGCTTTTAAAAGTACTGCTGCTGCTGCACCCTCGGCACCACAAGTCTCTACTGCTGGTAGTAGACTTGCTACTGCTGTAGTAGCATCCCTCTTCCCTCTCCAATCAACAGTGTCAAGAGAAAAACTGCGGATGACACGATTGTGCAACGATTAACGAAGAAACAACGCCCATCATCGACAACAACGCAGTCGTTATTGATAGATTTAACTGCCCAACAAGAACGAAAGAACACTGGAATAACGAAAAACAATAGCACGCCTACCAAATCAACACCTAGAGGACCCCACCAGGATTTGAAGCGTGTTCCAAAGGGACCCATCCTTCATAACTTCCATAATGGCAAGTAGAATGAAGGAGGATGGCAATACTGGACAGACTACTTGGTCCCCTCGCAAGGGGTGTTATCAACATGAGCGACGAGAGAATATTTAAAACTGAGCAATGATGAAACGATCCAACAATGAAAACTTTCGTCACTGATGTCATCATGCCTCTGCTCGGAATTGATGATCACATTGCTCAATCTAACTACTTAAATTGGCAAGGATATGCCCACATTTCTTCCGAAAACCTCAGAAGTGTGGCAAAGAACTTCTTTTACGTGCGGAGAAGTAGCATGAAGGCGGCAGTGCAAGTTGCCTTTTATGAAATGAAGAAGAATCATCAGAAAATACTTCAGGCAGGAGGCTATAGGAGTAATAATTCCGCAGTGCCATCTGATGAATCGACAGCAATAAAGGTTCAACAGTTGGAACGTGCACTGAAAAAACAGAAGGAGGATAATGCAAAAATGACAAAACAAATTGAAGAAATCTATGAGAGTGATATTGCTGATATGAGGAATGATCACAAACTGCACGTTGAAGAGTTGAAGAGAAGCACACAAGAAGGAAGTGAAAGCATTGAAGGAAGAAATGGAAGATATGAAGTCTTCTCATCGGGTAGTTTCTGGGGCATTACGTGGAAGCGGGCGGCTGAAGCTGTTCGTTTCGCTCAAAAGCAGGGGGAACCATACATGTGGCTTCTTGGCGAAAAATGCATCATAATCTTTGTTTCTATTAGTTATTTCTTTGTTGTACATGACTAGATACCACGCCTACTAGATCCACGGATAGACGTGCCGTCTGCTACGCTGATCATATCAAATCCATCCTTAGACATTCTCCTTATCACAAGACTCTCGACGTTTCGTGCGTGGGATTTCCCTTCCTCAATTTGAATTGCTACTGCACTCAACGATGACCAGTCTTTAACCCTTAGATCGATGCTGTGACAAGCGCTGTGAAAGAGAATCTGTCTCCCCAACATAGTACTTCTTGCCGATTTGCAGTATGTATACACAAGAAGATCCTTCAAGTGATGGCGGCGGCATGTAGGATGGAGGAACAGGAACACAAACTCCTCTTCCAACCACACTTTGTAAGATTTCAATGGCGGTGTTCATGTTTATATCAGATGAGTTTTCGTCAAAATGCATTTTACTCTCGATAGTGTCTGTATTCCAATATTCCGAAAGCTCTTCCGCCCGTTGAAGTATTGATGGATCAAGACCAAACTTGGCTGCAGTCAACAGTGCCAAACTGTTGGTGCATACCCCATCTTCTAGTTTGTAGGTCCAGCTCAAATGGCCTTGGCCGTCATCCTGAATCGCCATACGTTTCTTCCTAAGTCTTGATTCGGCTAAAGGGACATACGGTATGTTGAGAATACCATGAAGGTGCGTGGCGAACATGCCACTCATTCCGGACACTGCCATCTTTTCTAGAATGGCAGCAGCCAAGCATGTTCCATCTTTTGGTGACGTCCCGCGTCCTATTTCATCAACAAACACAAGAGATCGGGCTCCACAAGAACGAAGCAGTGCCGCGACATCTCCCATTTCAGCACCAAACGCGGATTTATCTTCAGTGGGGACGTCGGCACTTGCTCCCCTGACAAATATAGAGTCAAATCTTCGTATACAAGACCCATCCTTAAGCGGGGCACAGAGCCCCGAGTTGATCAGCAGGGCCGCTGCCGCCGTTGTGCGCATCAAGGTAGATTTTCCGCTCATGTTCGGAGCTGTTAGTAAAAACAACCCGTCAAGGTCAAATGAGTTGGGAATCGATTCTGATTTATCCATCCAATACGGCCAAACACCTTCAAAGTGGCCCGCCGAAGTTGATTCGTCCTCAATTACTGCATTACTCCAACCTTTCATATTAGAACTCGCAGCATGATGTGCAGCGGTGGCGAGAATGAGATTCAAATGTGAAGCTTGCATGATTGAAGGAAGGTGTCCGTTATCGACAAGCTCCCAGCTAAGTCTAGTGAGAACCTTTTCCACCTCCTTCCGAGCATTTTCACACGTCTCAACATAATCTGAGAGCGCTTCTTGTACTCGATCTGTTGTGTAGCGAGTACGAAGAACTTTACCATTACGGTCACGAGGATGAAAGTATCGCGATTTTCTATCTCCTCCTGTGTTGTCTTCCGTCTGGAGTGGTATTGACGAATCCCACGATGGCTTGCTCTTGACAGCAATGAGGTTGTTAAAGATATCTTGAACAATGGGACTCTTTGTCTCTTTCGCATCGTTTAGATCAATTTCACCATTTTCATTGAACTGAATGCTTTCAACACCCCAAAAGTCAAGTGCAACTGCTTCGGCAAGGCGTTGTGCGGCAAGTGGCACATCATGAGAGCATTCCAATGCAACTTGCTTCACACGCCCCCTCCAGATCACTTCGTTACGTTCCAGAAAAGCTGGAGGAATGACATCGGCCAAAGTGGACTTATTCGCTCTTTCGTCAGTATCAATCCACATTGTTTGTGTTGACGACACTTTCAATGATTCTCTTGGTCTCAATAATCTATTTGCGGAGTATCAGTGAGTCCCCTGGCCTCGATACCGGTGTCGTGCTGGAGAATTTTCAACAGCGGGGCAACTACCATTCCGTTAGGTCTTTGGCAATCCTCTCCATCAAGCAGAGGGATTTGGATCCCAGCATTCAATGATGATAGTAACTTCGCGAAAAAACTGGTGCACTCGCCTGTCCTGCTCGAATCAAAGAGGATACTTTTCCTGTGATAGGAGGCGCATTCAAAGAGGTAATGCTCTATTATCATCGTCTTTTAGTGTGCCGACAAGCTGAGACATGCATCAGCAATGTCAGGAGGAGGAGGAATAAGGAGCCATCGTCGCAAGAATCGCCTCGATGATGATGGAGCCGAGTCAGGCAGCATGACTGGGTCAAAGTGGGTATTGCTGGATCAGACATTAATCCTAATTGCGTTGCTGTTTCTAGATGAAGTGGAAGCGATGATGTGACTTGTGATGAGTGCACATCGGACAGTGACCCATTCGTTGAAGAAGGATGTAATAACAACGAAGTCATCATGCGACACCTTGCCTCTCTCTCGTTTCAATCGGAAGTGAAGAAGTTTCATCATCAGTCGATGTATCTCCGTCCAGCGAATCATCTTCGAGGCGTAGAAAGGAGCAGAAACAATGGTTTTGTTTGGCTCGTTCAATATCACTTTTCCCTGGAGCAGGTCCTACCACCAACGACGGTGGCAACGTTTTTGACTCGAACTTTTCCTTTCACTCCTACACTTGGCTTCATCATCGAATTGGATGTTTGGCCTCCAAGGCAAAAACGGCAATCGATCTGATCGTGTTTTACTCTTACTCCCACCATCTGAATATGGCGGAACATAAATCAATGGATCTGCAGGTGGATACGCAATTAGTCGACACGATACTGCCTCGGCAGTCAATCTTTCGGAAACTACCGCTATGCGCTCTTCTGCAGAGACTTCCACAAGTGTGTAACCGGCTTGAGTTTCAATTACACCAACGTAGGATCTTCCGGGAGAATTCGTTGATGATGATAAACCATCCTGAGACGCAGGAGAGTCATCACATACACTACTATCATCTTTCAACACAAGACCATGCATATAAGTCGGATTGGCAGATGACACGACCTGAGCAAGATACCTCCTCTTGAGACTTTTACCACCAGTCCTGTTCTATAGAGCATCCGTCCCAACCATTGCCCTAAAACTCTTCATCATCTCCTTTCCACTCCTCATACACAGCCACTCGAAATCCAGCATTGGTCAACCCATCCAATGTAGCTTGAACATTGCGCCATGGACAACCGGCACGTGCCTTCCCTGCCATGGGATTTAGACCGCAGTGTTCCACTAACATGATGGCATCAATACCGTATGTTTCGTAAAAGTCACCCACGCGAACGAGCATGATTGCATCATTGAAATGTGTTTGTTTTTGGTGTCGTATGAAGGATAAAAGAGAGGTGGTCCGTTTCTTACTGTTATTGATGCTGTTTTCGTCAGTGGAGGTGGTATTGCTGCTGGTGGATAAAAGTGTCGAGAATGGAGAGGCAGATGGATCATATCCCATGGGACAATATTGGTGTTGCAATTGCCGTACGAGGGAGCGTGAGGATGATTTAGTGAGAGAGAGCAGTGGTTCTACCCAGTAGGGATCTAGTGATGCGTCGCCATCGCCGTTGTTTGTATTTGTTATCTGCAGATTGAGTATTGTCACTGATGTTTGGAAATAAATCCATCACCATTTGATCATAGGAAGACATTGCATATGGCGACGTAGATTGGACGGGAAGTTCTTTCAATGGCACATCTTGTTTCTTCTCTTTTTTACTACTGCTATTGCTGCTGCTGCTACTTCCACCATTGATATTATCATTTCCATCAAAAGAAATAGACGAATAAGTTGCAATCTTCATATTCCTTTTCACCCCACCATTCACCCTTGCCAAGAATGAGCCACCGTTTGCAGAAGAGGACATTGACACTTGTCCATTATCCGTCCGAGTTAACAATTCTCTACATTTCAAGACCAATGTTGCAATCTTCTTTTGTCGTTCACTCTCTTCCTCCAACAAGTCATCATTGTCATTCATGATGATTTTCATTAGCGTCGACTTATCTGTAGGTCCCTTCTCAAGATCCTTGTACAGTAAACTGGACACCTGACGAGGACTACGTGGATTGATTGACTTGCCATTATTGAGTACTGTTAATTGACGTAGATGGATCTGTAACTCCTCATTTGGATTATTTGAATTGTTGTTATTATAATTGCTTGCTGATAATAGACGACTGGAACATGAGAGAGATCTAGATGCTGCAGATTGATTGGAAGAGTGGCGTGGTCGTCTTCGTCTGGCTGGATGATGAATTGATAGTAGTGCTCGTTGAGCGAAAGCCGACCGTGACATAACGCTAATTTTGCTGCTATTGAGGGGAGAGAGGAAAGCAGCCGCCGCTCTTGCCACTGATAATGTCAAAAGTAATAGAGCGAGAGCAATGATAGGAAGAATAGAGCTCATTTCACTATCATTGAGGCATATATTATACCGCAGCCACACTGACACGCCCTATCTGAATCTATTGGTAGCCACACAGAGCCGTCATTGCCTGCAAATCTTGAGGCGGCTGCTGTCGGGAGGGGTAAATTAGATTTTTGATCCCAAATTGGTCCCAATGATACCATGATACCATCCGTTGAGCCGTTGAATAAAATCTGTACCAGAAACTGTGCCATTTTTTCCGTTGTGCACCTTCAGTACCGGACCATGCTGCCTGATGTTGTATCGATGGAAGTGTGAGAGGAGGAGTAGAAGAGTACAATAGTGAGATTGTACCGAGACAAGTGGTGCGATGAATACTTGATTTAGGTAGAGAAATATCTTCTCTCAGTTTCAGTCCTTGCTTGGTTGATGAGTAGATTTACTTTTAATGTTCCCACGGTGTTCGATGTAAAGTTGATTGTCAAGTGTACATTGGGTACTTGTTTTCCCGAGCTGCACCTAACGATTCCAATGGAAACGTAAATGCACCGTCGAATCGGATCCCCCGATGTATTGAATATGACCCCAAGTCGTTGTGAAGATGATGTAGAAGATTTGCAGACAATCCCAGACAGAAATAAGTAATAGCACGGCATGTTTCCTAACGCCGAAGAAGTGCACCCCACCATCGATGCTGAATAGAACTCGTCGCTATTTAAGTCAATTCCTTATTGTACTCGTTCCCGATGACCCACCTTGCAATAACCAACTCTTTTTAGCTTTCGCACTGGCTCCCAAAGATCCCAAAATGTTGTGCAGACGATTTGAGTTTCGAAGAAGCTGCATTTACCAGCATCCTCTCAGAGCCAAGGAACTGTCCACAGCAGCCGATGCTGAATAGAACTTGACGTTGACTACAATTGGTCCCTGCAGCACCGCGTCGGGGGAACGCATAGAGACTTCGGATACAACAATTTTACTTCGGGTGGTCCACGTCCCATGGTCTCACTGTAGCAGAGATAGTGGATAAACGAGCGGAACCAAATATTAACCGCCGGAACTGCTTTGAATGGATAGTATTTTTTGGCCAACTGCCGTCAGTAATTGGATGGAGACAAGTGCCTCAAGATGAAACGTTGACGTGTAAAATGAGCGAGAAAGAATAATATACTCACAATTGCCGCATAGCAAATTAGCGTCGGCACCGCATAATAAAAGGATAAGATACAGATGGTGGGCAGGGATCGGCCGGAAGGGGAGCAAGGCCGCCATGATGGTGGGGGATCCCGATGGTATCAGTGGCAGTAGAAGTCTTCCCAGGAGCTTTGCAGCGTCTATTAGTTCGCCAAAAGCAATGGAGTAGCGACTGCGTTGGGTAGGCTTTGAGGCTACAGGCTCCGCCTCAGCTCCGCAGCAACGATGGCCTTAGCAGCCCTGTCCACCTTAATTGATACCTCTTCAGAATCGAATGATGCAGGAGCGTCAACAGAAGCAACCGATGCACTGGATTTGGTTCCGGAGCGCCATGGTGTTGTTTTGGGTTGCAGTGAATGAGCGATTGGGCGTTGGAGGTGGAAAATCAGGGCGCGCCAAAATCGCCCAAAATGATCACGAGAAACCACATCATTGTGACAAATTCAACGGCTCAACGGATGGTATCATGGTATCATTGGGACCAATTTGGTATCATTTATCTATATAACCTCGGGAGGATATTAGATGGAGGCGTTTTTTTTTACTACATGATTCCGATGTACGTATTGTAAGCTTGCCCCCACCTCCCACCCCTCACCATGACGGAACGCTGAGCTGACATACTGAAGTCAACAAGGCATCAACAAGCTGTAGGACTATGAAACTATGAACAAATCTAATCTGCCAGTAAGCGAAGAAACGCTGTCCGGAAAATGGCGTAGTCGCCATGCAGCCCACTCACAAGACGGCGATGAAGAACAAACTCCACACTGTTGACGGATCCCTCCTAATAATCGACGGCGACCCAACAACAACAGCCTCCACACTATTATCATCATCCGGCAAATTCACAACTACCGATGTCATATCTGCCATCAAACACTACTCAATGCCATTTCACGGTGCGATTATCACACCTACAATGAACTATGTGCGGATGATCTAACGGCATTTGAACCTGAGTCCAATGGGATGTTGATTAGTGGAAAAAGTTTTCACAAGTTTTATTTCGACTTTTATGGAGGTGGTGACAATAGCGATGTGTGGCCAGGATGCAGACGTAGCAAACAACCGCCGTACAATAGAGCAGCACAGGATAGCAACCAAAATCAACATTACAATGTCGAATCCACACGTAAGATGGCTAGGAGGAGGATGCTGCTCTGACGGATGTGGGGATGGATCGGCAGCAGTGATTAGTTATGTTCGAATGGATCAAAGTGTCGATTCTTCTTCCGACGACAAGGGAGGTCCGGTTACGAGACTAAGTAGCGAGACTCGAGTTTGGGAGAATAGGGATGGTTAGACTTGTGGCATGTGTCCATTTTTCACAAGTCTTAGAACGTGTTATTAGGAGAGAGAAAAAGAGAGAGGATTTATAAGCATGTGCTTCTCTTTGGGTCTGAATGGGCATGAGAAGAAATAGAAACCATTCAAGCAATTCAATATCAATCAATCATTTTTGTATGGGTAAAAATGCAGTCAAATATAATCAATCCTGTCGGTCACACTCACACCTCACACAGCAATCTGCACAACACATGCTGCTTTCAACACTATTCTTATTCACCAGTGAAATGGAAATGAATATGATCTCCTGACCATGACTTCTCTTTACTATGATGTGGGCGTGTAGTGGTCTTTTTCTCTACTGTGGTATTCTTGGTCAACATCGCACTGTATGCTGCACCTTCCGTAGAAGAGAAAGCAGAGGCAGAGACTGGATGATTGAAACGGCGACAAAGAAGGCTATTGACGAGTTGTGGGCGATGTTGGAGCAAGTTTAGAAACGAGAAACAAGAGTTGGCAGTTAGGGTGAAGGAAGTGAAAGAAGAACTAGAACTGATGGTGCAGAAGGATGAGATTGAAGAGTTGAAGGCATGATTGCAACAAGTCGAAGAAGAGATATATTTGAAGCCCAGAATTTCTGTGAGGATCCAATTGCGAAGATTATGTTCTGCAAAGAAGTAGTGTCAAAGACGCGTAGTACTCTGTGCTGCCAAAGATTTCTGCTATCCTCCAAGGTGGGGTTTGTGTTCGTATATAGACAATTTCTTCTGGCCTTTCTCTCCTCACTCAAGATCTTTCCATGGCTCTAATTGTAACGCCGAGCTCTTTGCCATAACATATTACTCAACTTCTTTCTATTTGTATCCGTTGTCTCTTAACACCCTTACAATAGCATGTAGCATGCAGTTTCAGTTTGTGTGTATCGACCTCCATTCCAACTCCAACTCCAGACTTAAAATGAGAGCCGTTAAAAAAATGTGTGACAGACGACGATCGGGCGGGCGGACGCGCGATCAGACGCGATCCCTCATTCTTCCTCATTCCTGATTCTCATGTCGATGGTAGCAATCCCTAGACGTTGGGTTAGCTCTTTCGTTAGTAGGGTCCTGCCCGATCGAGTCCGTAGGAACATAAGTCCAGTACTGCTAGTACTTGAGCGTTGCAATTGTTTCGATTGCAATTCAATTCAATTGCATTATCATTACCCATCATCATGCCCCCATCAAAGAAGAAGAGCTCGAAGGAAGAAGGGCGGCGGCAAGAAGAAAGCCGCTGCGTCAGCCACTGCGTCGTCTGCAACATCCACCCCTACCGTTCCCAGATCGAACGAGGAGATCATTGGCAACTCGTGGAAAAATAATGTCATCAAGAAATCGATCGTTCGTGAAACTGAATGAAGCCTTGGTGTAACGAATCTACAATTTCAGAAAAACGAAAGGAAATATTCGCCCAGCTCGACGCTTTGGAATGGCACGTCAGTCAATGAAACTGGATCTACAGATCTTGCATTGATGCCCGTTACATATGAGACTGAAGGGATGCTCAATTACCCAAAGATGCCCTGTATGCTCACTGTGGGTAAAACAGCGCCGTTTTTTAATGAGCAAGAGATTTCATGGTGTGCCCGTCAACATGATGAGGGGCGCAGGATATGATGAAGTAGAAATGGGCTTTGCAAAAAGTTGGGATCCCAAGCAACCTGTTTACCATGTCGATCTACCTCACTTGTGTAGGGGGAGTGAAAGCACCATCTTCATGGGAGAATGCTATCTTGATAAGGAAGACGTTTTTGCACTTTGCACAACGTTTTGCAAAGGGTGCGTCAAGCTACAACTGGCCTGATTCGTTTTGCAATTCTTCAGTGTCCGTTTCTGTTGCAAGATGGCTCTTCCTTTGGTCAATGGCAAGGGTAAGGTAGACGAGGCATGTGTCAAAGAGTCGACTTACATCATGATTCTTCAAAATATCATGCAGTTTGTCAAAATGGGTACTTCGTTACAGCGTATCCATCGGGGCTTACCACGTTTGTGTTGCAAGAGCTGTTTTGAGAAGAATTAATTCAAGAAGAAGAACTGGGTATTTCATATCCCGGTGTTCTCAAGCATGGGATCATGTTTCATGCAGCAAAAAATGATTTCTTGAAAGGATTCCCCGAGGTGAAGGAGGGCGATGAGGTTGAGTCTATTTCCATGTCCGCATATTCTTTGTTTGTTATGTATGAAAGGTTGCGGAATGCAAGCTGCTGTAGACGAAACTATCTTTGTTTACAACCGAGGCAGGTATGAACTCCTTTCGTGGGGAAAATGGAAAAAAATAGGCATCAAGTTGGGGGAGGTGTCTATAAAACAAGCAAAGGCACAGTATGGAGAAGAGGAGGAAGGCGATACTGCAGAAAGATGTCAACAGGTGGATTAGGACGTAAGGCTACAGCATCTCATATCAAACAACCTTCTGTGCATGTGATGGAAAGATATGTTCACAGTAAACTTTAATATGAAACATTCATTGAACTTGTTGAACTTGGTACAGATAACTTATTGCAAGATAACTATTGTATGTAATCAGATGCGAGTTATCCGCAAACTGTGGCAAAAGATGGGAGCAATGAAAGTGAAAGGCGTCAAGAGGTTGATTGAGGTTGAAAGGGAATACGATCAGTTTCTCTACTATCGTAGCTTTGACGAAAAGGAGAACACTTGCGCTCAATTCATATATACAAAATAATCGTAAATTATAACACTAAGGGACCTCTGCTTCACCATTCACAACTTTTTGTCGGCTTTCTGCTGGCTTCAAGAAGGATACGATATTTCTTGTACCTACGTAGGGTAGTAGCAGCTATCGCACGCAGTTTTCGTGCTCTTCATGCCATTGCTCCTCTCAATCATTTCTTCTTTGAACTCTTCGACACCGCCTCTCTCTATTGAAACTCTCTCCGACATAATGAACTCACTTCACTCTGTCGGGGCTGCTGCACTGCAGCGTCATCGAATTCGTGAGAAAATGTCTTCCATCCTTCTTGAACACGATCCATCGGCGGCGACAGAATCGAACCGCCGGTTTCCTTTCGCATCGTCGTCATATCGTTGCGATTCCTCCGCTGCTGCCTTTGGGGACAATTCATCCGTGCCAATAATTGACGACGGAAGGAAATATACGTCTCAGCATCAAAGTGGTGGCCAGGACACGGCAGAGGTTGCCGCACCCAAAACGATGCCTTTTCCCGATCCTGCTAGTAAATTTATCGGCTTGGAAGGAATGACGCAAACTGTGATTGACGACGATGATATCTTTTCTTCGGAAGCATTGAAGAATAATTCTCCTCCATCTCAATTGACTGCTGGGGTGACTGAGGACGATAAATGCAGGAAGCATCTTACCGCGTCACTACGTCGGTCATTTTCGGTGCCTAAATCGTCAATGCGAAGAGGCACGAAACGTCATTTCGACGACAAAACAAACAGATCGACGCATCATGTGATGGAGATGCAACATCTTGGAAACGTCTATGACATGCAACTTGACCGTCGGGCGATGAAATCGAGCAAAAGGAAGAAGGCACAAAACCACGCTGTGCCTCCGACGACACGAGATAGAAAGATGGAGGAGGGAAGTGAAGCCTCTAACGATGCCGTCACATCTCCTCTCTCCCCGGTCAAACGTTGCCTTTATCAAAATGACGAGGAGGAGGAGGAAGAAGTAGAAACGATGAAATGAATGACAGTCATCCTCCTGTTGATCAGAGTGATGACGATGATCCTTTTGCAACGATTGGGCACTCTCTCCGTCTTTAGAATGAGCAGACAGCAGCGATGGCATTGGGAAAAGAAATTGTATGTGTAGATGAAAAAGAATACTAGTTAGGACTTGAAAAATGCCCCTTCCGTCAAACCATTGATTGCATGTTCCCCACCTTACAAGTCCGGACCAATGCTAATTCCACCAAGACTTGCCAACAGCTCACTTACAGGATGATCTTCTCCATTCTGTTCAATACTCCAGTACAATGGAGTCCCACCAATTCCACCCTGAGTCCGTTCATTGATATTGGCTCCCTTTTCCACCAACAACTGCACCACTTCAATATGACCTCCACGCGCACCTTCATGTAACGGAGTCCATCCATTCGCATCCTTGGCATCAATCAAATGTCCCAACTTGTCAATCACAGTCTTGAGTTCATCCGCGTCACCGGATTGGGCTGCCACATGAGCCGGAGTACTCCCCGTAGTAAACGATGTCTTTTTCTTTCTACCACCACTAGCATTACGATGAGACGCACGCCAACGCTCCTCCTCCAGACTACCTCGAACAATGTAAGGCGGCAACCCATCCGAACTTTCCTGTTCATGCCCCCCAGTCGAATGATTGTCCAGATGTCCCGCCGCAGCACGCTCTGCCGCCTCCTTGGCATTATGCCTCAATGAATGCCCCACGGGTTCAAAATGCACAAAGATATTGGCATAATACCGCCCCTTCAACGGAAAAGGCCTCCCATGCAACACCGAATGACTCTCATACAAGATCATATCCCCCGGCTCCATGGTAACATTGTAAGCTTTGCCATCATGACCATACACCTCAATCGGCCAAGGCTCATCCACATCCTGATCCACATTGATAATAGCCGAACTCACCAACGGCATCCGATCCACATGAGTCGCCAAAATCGATCCCTCGGTATACACACGAATCCCATACAACGAACACTTGGTCAACTCTTGCCCCGTCCACTCCTCAATCGTACTTTGTGCCGCATTCCATATCCGATTTTTCAATTTGGATCCCGCTCCACGTAACCGTCCATCTTCGACACTGACCATGTACGTCGGTGCCACCCAATGATTGGTATAGGTATTCCCCTTTGGCCAATTTTCATCCTGCCAGTTTTTCCGATCTTTATTGGCCTCCCAGAATACTTTGACTTGATCCCATACTGCTGGTGGTGCCTTGATTTTCTTGAAGCCGATATCGGTATAGTTTTGCATACCGGCGGGTTGTCTTAGACTCATTTCGACACGATCGTCTTCGGTGGATTGGCAGGCCGAGTAGGAGGATCCTTTTGGGTTGTATTTTTCATTGCATCCGGCCATAAATGCGTCGTATTCCGCTTGTTTGTTTCCTAGGTACTGAATGGGTTTTCCTTCGTATTCTTTGGGTGTGGGGTTGTTCTCAGGGTCGACGTTGTGAGGGAGCCAGGCATAATTGTCCGAGATGGAGGTGCGATGGATGGGGAAGGAGACATCGACCCCGTAGGTGGGTTCACCAAAGGCATTAAAGTCTTGTCCGTGTTGAGGGTCAAAGGCGAGGACTTCGGGTGTGTTGGATTCGACTGTGTCGGATTCTGCTGTGGATGCTCCGAAGAATTTGAGGGCTGTGGTGCTGGTGGGTGTGGTGCTGGTTAGGAGGAGGAGGGTGAGTGTGGTACAACATCCGATGCCGCAGGTGAGGCGTGTAGAGTTTGTGTTCTTGGTGGTGACATTTTTCTCCTTCCGGCTGTCATTTTATGTGTGTGTTTTTATATTGATTGGATAAAGATAAGATAATTCCAAGTCCTCGAAGAAGAATGATGATGATGATGATAATGATAATAATGAATTCCAAGGAATATCGAGCTGTTGAATGCATCGCCAGGGGCTGTTCCAAGAGTTCATGCAACTCGTTGAAAAGTTGAAAAAATGATCCCTTTCGATTTTTTATTGGGTTTCGTTCACGAGTCTCTTTCGTGATCCAGAAAGAGCAAGAGCCCCCCATCAAAACTTCCGTGGCGCCGCCACCCACCACCAATCACTACAGCCTCGCTCGCATGCCATGATGTGATGCCACCAATATAAATGCCCGCATTATTGTACATACATCCAACAATGAAGGACACCAAGACAACAACAGCATCACCTGCCATCAAAACAGCGGCAGCCTCTACCAAGACAACCAAAAAGAAGAAAAAACACATCTTCAAGAAAAAGATACCCCAAAAAGGAGATCCAGATTATCTATCACCCACACAACTTCGAAATCGTCGCAAACGTAATGCCAAGAAGAAGGGAAATCAACAGCCGCCACAACAGCAAGAATCATCCGCAAATACTGCAGCTAACAACAACAACAATAATAAGAGCAATGAAGATGAAGAATTGAAAGATCCATCAATGAAGTACATCACTTACCCTACGAAAACACCCATTGTGCGAACAGCGACAAAATATATTGAAGCTTTATTGCAATCTTCCAACAACAACAACACCTTTCACGTTTACATTGGACCACTATATCACTGGAGAACAGTCTCCAAACTAGCAGTACGACCAGATGCCACTGACAAAAAAAAGGTTGCCATTGGATTATTTGCCGAAAATTCTCATTCATTACTACCAGTACCAAAGTGCAAGGCTCATCACCCTTCCATCAATAAAGTCGTGGAAGTTGTCACGAACGCTTGTCATGAATTGAATGTGATTCCATACGAGTCCAATACTGCAGATAATGAGAGTAAGAGTGAAGAAGAAATGGGACAGTTGAGGTATATTGGAGTCAATGTTGATCGTAGTTCGGGAGGGGCACAGGTGACGCTGGTGTGGAATGGGAAGAGTGGGGAGGAAGATGAACAGCTTGAAAAGCTTGTGGCGAATATCTTGAGCAAGATGGTATTATGTAAGGCAGAGGCAGGGGAGGAACCGCCGATGAAGAGGCAACGTAGGAGAGGAAGAAGGGGTGATAACAAGGAGGAGTCACAGAGCAAAGACAACGTTAAGAAGCCCGTCAGCAGCAGCAGCAGCAGTAACAACGACAGCAACAAGGTCAGACTTCATTCATTATGGATCAACTACAATTCCTCATGGAAACACTCCAACAGAATATTTGAATACGACGAATCTTGCTGGAGACATGTTGCAGGTTCTACCAGCATCACGGAATATCTTCGCTTTCCTACTACCAAAAGCGAGGGACAAAAGGGAGTTGCCAATCCTACTCCACCCAGTTATCCTGTACCATTGCACTTTCCTCCCACTGTCTTTCGACAGGCCAATCTTGACTCATTTACCAACATTGTTGGTCGAATTCGTGAACGAGTCTTGCAGATGGATGAGAAACCGTTCTGTGTTGAGCTATACGGCGGAGTTGGTACCATCGCCTTGAACTTATCGGATGCCGTATCGCACATCGTTTCTTCGGATGAGAATCCAAACAACTTGAAATGCTTTCAAGATTCGGTGAAGCAATTGCCAGCGGAGATACAACCTCTTCTTGACTACAAACAAAAGAATGCGGCTGACATGGTGACTTCTGAATCAGACTTATTCCAAAAATGCGAGTTGCTAGTTCTCGATCCTCCCCGCAAGGGACTGGAAGATGAGGTGGTGGATTACTTGTGCAAGGGTCACTGTTCTTCAATCAAGTTGCTTGTTTACGTTAGCTGTGGCTTCCAGGCATTCCAACGTGACTGTGATGCCCTGTTGGCAAGTGGACGGTGGAGGGTTGAGTTTGCGGAAGGGCACGTCCTTTTTCCAGGCAGTGATGCTGTAGAAACATTGGCATTCTTTGTTCCAAAATGAAAAGTACTAAATGTGTAGGTCGCTTCAAATATACTCTTCGGCTGCATCCAGTTGTACAAAACTGCCCTCTTCGTAATGCCATTTAAGTGGCAGCTCTGTTCCTAAACCATAAGCATCTAGGAAGTAATTTAACAACACATTATGAACCTAAAAATTTATTACGTCCTATAATCCCCTGTCCATGAAATCAAGCATCTAATAAGAAAAGTGACCGTGCACCGCTTCGGATATCCTGTGGGAGGACACCCATTCATCACGGCTTACAACATCATATCACATATTCCAAGGGGCTAGGATACGTATCAAACAAAAAAGCGAACGCAAGAACTAATTACACAACCTGCAGCCCATCCTCACTGGCAGCATTCTGCACACCCGACACAGCCCTATCCTCAAAGCATGAATTGGCAAACCCATCAAACAACTTCATTCGGTGTCTCACAGATCCACGCAATTGATGGTATTCGGGCTTTCTTCTACGCTTCGCAGCTACGGCTAGTGCTGCCATGGCAGCTACGGCGGCTGCTGCTGCGGCGATGATAAGGGCAAAGGGGGTGGTGCCGGGTGTGATGTTTGATTTTTGAGCGTCATATTTGTCACTTTCGCTGTAACCATCAGCGCCATCAGCGTTACTGTTGTTGGAATCATAATTGCTGTTGGCTTGAGAATTCGCACTGTTGCCTCCGTCTCCTCCAGACGGGTGATGGGGGTGGGGGCAATGATCCTTATTGGGATCACAGGGATGCACTAAAGTGAAGAAGAAATGAAAAATGCGGTTAATAACTATCCTCACATATGCAGAGTAAAAACTAGCATATAAATCATCTCCCACAGTCACTTACACAACATGAGTACAACACTCCACCAGCTCAATCGCCTACGACGATCATCTCCCTCTCCCATCAAGGCATTTGTAGTTTCCTCCTCGTCAACGTTAGTTTCAACAACGGCGACGGAGTCAGCGTCCACCTCTTCAAGGGAGGTCAAGAAACGATCGGAAAATTTTGATGGCTGGCCAACAATGCCGGCGGCTGAGGCACTGCCGATTGGACCGACAGTGGCAAGCAATGCCAGCGAGGCAAGGGTAGCGATGGTTCTCTTCATGGTTGTTGTCGTTATTCTACACACCAATCGATCTCTTCGGTCTTGGAGTTACACGAAAACTTCCAGGCGCAACTTTTAAACGAGACATGTTTCATGTTGTTTTCCTCAAATTTTGTCTGACCGGTCTTCATTTTAATGTAGGAATTTAGGACGTGTAGTTCCTACGTAGGATGAATATCAGGTGTTTGGGATTTTTACAGGTTGGAGATGAGATTTCTCGCATGCGAACGGAGATTCTACAAGAAGGGTCCCACGTACATTGGAATGTTGGCCCATTCGGAAGGTACCTGCCTAAATACCTCTAGCATTCGCATCTGCTGCGACAATCTTGTAGGGGCAAATCGCCCAACAACACGCCCAACGCATGAATATGATCTAACAGTGAAATGTCATGTTTTAGTCTGTCTGTAGTTTATAACAGAAAATGTTACTCTATAGCAATTTCTCTGCCAGACACAAACCAGAAGAACATTGTCAGAAACGCATTGCAACCCAACCGCCGATGCTCACCCAACGCCGATGCTCACCCAATGCCTCCCAACAAGAGTTCAATAAACTGATCGCTAATACTGTGGTCAAACTATATACGCTGTCTCCAAAGCTGCACTTAGCCGATAGAAAGAACCAACAACCAAAACAATCACCATGAAAATTACCGCCCTATCCCTCCTCTTTGGCAGTGCCTCCGCCACCATGCGCAACAACGCCGGTGCTCCCCTCCAAGTCAAATCCAATTACGACGTCGAGCGTCAGCTCAGCGGATCCGGTGATTATGCCGTCGATATGGCAGATATGGACGATGATGCCTCGGCCGGGGTGAGAACTGCGAGGTATTCGTGGTATACGAACAAGGATAAGAGTATTGATTGGAGTGGGTACAATATTATGCCCAAGAAGTGTTTCATGTAGTAAGTATCTTGTGGTTGGATTGTGTTGGTGTGTTATTTTATTCTCAACGCTTCTCACACACACACACCTATTTATAATTATATTGCAACACTCACAGCAAGGGAGAATACAAGATCGCCTATGAAATGTTCAAAAACAATAACAACGGTTGCTCCAAGCACAGCCACGGAATTTTCCTCTCCGACGTCGGTCCCTTCGCCGAGGCTTACGCGTTGCAAAACCAATATGATTCCTTGTACACTTATGGGGAGAACAAGTATGGAAATCCAGAGTCATTGGATTACGCCATGTGTACGGCATTTGAGCAGGCGAATGATGATGGAACTTTTACTTATGTTAAGTTGGGATGTTCTGATGCTGGGGGGCTTAAGCTTCACACTTATTCGGATAGTAGTTGTACTGTCGAGATTACCAACAACCTTGGAATTTACAATGATGTCAAGGTACGTGTGTGTGTGTTGTAAAATCACTGTATCTTCACTAATATTTTTCACTGTATCATTTTCTAATCTGCGTTATCTTCATCTCGTTTAAATTCATAGATGACCTTCGGAACATGTCTCTCTTGTACCTCCAACCCCTCCGCTGACGACGATGTCACCATGGCTACATTCGCCGAAGCTGGATACACCGATGACTTCTCAAACTACGACGCCAAGCTTTGCGCAACCGTTCACTCCAACAGTGACACATCTGAAAGTTGTGGATGGGGCTGCAAGAGATCAGTAAAGAGTAGCCTCCATTCTACCTCAACTGGGTGGAATGCCTTGGAGAAGTTCTTCCTCTTCTTTTGGAGCTTTGCTGGTATTGGATTGGTATGGGTTGTGCTCAAGCAACGTCGCATGATGTCACGCGAAGATGCCATCGTCGAAGAAGCTGCCATGAATGGAGTTGGCATCAAGAAGCGTCACGTCTTCCCCATTGCTCTTGCCGTTGTTTTCTTGACTCTCCTTGGTATGTTCATGGTGTGGAAGAAATTGACTTGGCTCCTTCTTATTGGTGCCAATGTTGCTTTGTTTGCCCAATTTGTATTCTTGAGGCGAAAGGCCAAGAAGGCGAATGTTGGTGGTGATGGATACGTAAAGGATGCTGGACTCCAGATTTCCTAATTGAATTTGTCGTTATATATGTGTCATGTAAAGAGCAACTGTGTTGGGGTTTAATTATGTTTTCGGATTAACTTAAGTTATTAGGAAGAAGGTTTACAAATGTTGTTTATTTTTTGTTCGAGGAGCGTGAGAACGTACGTAATGTCATATCCACGGTGAGAGGGTTGCATCAAAATGAGTGAGCCTACTTTATATATTGGCGAGATATCATCATCAGTTTCAGTAAGAAACACAGTAAAGTTAATCTTTGAATCGATTCACTACTATGCTTATGATTATATCTCCTTGATCCGACACTATCATCCCTATGACTGGCAGGCAGTGCAAGCAAGCTTGGGCACCCAATCATCTACATCCTTCATCGTCATGCCTTTTACTTCGGCCTGTACCATAAAGGAAATTTGAAGGCAAGGGGACAACTGTTAGTGAGCAAGTTTTCATCTAGCAATAGAAACACTTCAAGAAATATCAAGATCAAGCCTCAGAGTGGTGGTGCATAAAGTAGTAAACATGTTGCGGCGTACTTCACCTCTTTCGGGGTGAAGATATTGCCTAAGATTCTTAACAGGTCTGTAACTTAAAGTTACAATCATCAATGGCTGAATGATATTTGGGATGTGGATAACACTGCTGGTATTGCTCTTACCTTTTGATATGAATTTCATGAACGTAAACATAGCAGCGAAAAATTCCACGCCGTCTAGTAGCGTCAGCGAGGAAAGATTGCAGCGACGCCACTTCCACTAACGGAACCTGATCGTTAAAATGGTGAGGAAAAGGTTAGGCAGTCACCAAGAGAAAGATTCATAACAAACAAGCGAGCAATTTTCGCATCAAAGACCTAAGTTGGTGGTGCATATCCTCGAGTCGTCAGGGTAAAGACGGACAAGTTACCCCTTTCGGGGCACCTTGCAAATGTCACAATCAGAACAGATCTGTGATTATGGATAGTTTACATCGGCCTATTCCTTGATGCTATATGGTGCTGCTGTTGTGATGGTTTCAATAGCCGATTGGAACTCTTACCTCTTGAATGACAAAAATTCACTAATACAGTTGCATCATATTTTTATGAACCCTTGCTGAAAAGAAGATACTGATGGATAGGGTGAAGGTGAGTTGAGCAGAAAGTGCATCGGTAAACATCACCAGAGGCATAAAAGAATCTAGTATTTCATCCCCATCAGATGCTTTGTTGATATCACACTTGGATCTTGTCCAAGTTCTCATATGACACGCATGAATGATAATTTTTGAAACAAAGCTGTGAAAGTCGTCATTAGGATGTTTGGGTACATTAGGTTGGACTTACCATCACTTGCATGTCTGTAGCATCCAAACTTCCAAACTCGACGAGCTCTGGAGGAGGAGGAGTTACCCGACGGGAGCAGTTAAGCGGGACAACAGCATAGCATCACATCATCGCTGGAAGTTTGAGGCTACTTGGACGTTAAATAGCGATACATGCCTGTGCACATCACAAGCCACCAAAAGCAACGATATACATAAGTATCATAGCATAGATTTTATGGAGGTTATTATGATGCATTTTTATGCTTGATTGGATGGATGGTGGTGAGAAAAGTGATGGTTGATGGCTGTGAAAAATGGCGCGCGTGAGGGCTGTGATGGTGGCTCCCGCAAAAATCCAAGAGCTTTTTCTTTTTGGGCCCTCTCTCACAGCTTGCCACTTGCAACAAAAGTTGGAGAAGATGTTCGGTAAACGATACTACGTTGCATCAAATCTCTTGGTTGCATGCACCATGATGATACTGGCTGCTACAAGCCACGTCAAACTGGTGACTTCGTTCGTTGCGCCGAGAGCAGTAGTGGCTCCATCTTTGTCAAAAATGTACATGTCATCATCCGACGAGTCTGAAGTTCACATATCTATTGAATACTGCAGCGGATGCCAATGGATGCTGCGAAGCACTTGGATGGCTTCCGAAATATTAACAACATTTGCAAGTGATGCATCCTTGTCGTCCTTATCTCTTATTCCCAAGGGTCCACCACTATCAGAGGGTGGTATCTTTCGCATCACTGCCAAACGCAATAATAGTCAAGGTGCTGATTCAGGGAAGAATACCTTACTATGGGATCGAAAGATTGAAGGGCGATTTCCAGAGTCGAAAGAAGTGAAACAATTGATACGCGATCTTGTGGATCCAGGCAAGGATCTTGGACATAGTGACAAGCAACAGGGTGATGATGGTTTGTCTTCAAAAGAAGCTGATTGTGTAGAATGCAAAGAACAGCAGCAGGATGACCCGAAACAAAAATTACAAGAGAGTAGTGAGTTGGCTATACCTGATATATTCTACAATCAAGATAAGGTTTCCATTGAATACTCTACGGGAGCAGTCTCCTCTCCAGACAATGGCTTGTACAGGGCGAATTTCTATGCTAACGAGCTCTTGAGTTGTGCGTACGAGAGAAACACCTGGTGGAAACAGTATCAACTAGATAATGGTGACGAAAAGACTGCTGCAAGTGCGCCAGTTGTTGTGGATAAAGTTACTCTGATACCCAACCGAAAGCTAATTGGCACTATGAAAATTGAACTTAACGAAGAAATGACAATTTATGACCACTCAAAAGAAGCTGATGATGAGTACATAGATGCATCCCGTCTGCGCAAGATGGTAATCAGAGCGATCACACATGGTGACATAAGCCTTAGCAGTGGTGAGATTGATATTGACCTACTTGATGAGGAAGAGGCGGAGGAAGCTCGTAAATACTTTGGTGTCTTTTAGTCATTCAGTAAGTAGCGCAACGATCAAAACACAAACAACATCTCCCATATGATATTGGCAAGGTCATGCTCGTATACGTTACTAAATGACGATGCAAAAATTTTCGTCCAGTATCAATCTTTCGAGCGCTGCGGTCTTCCACATATTATAGAGATAAGTAGAGTAGAATGCACATCTAATTTACAATAGTACAGTACTACTTCTACCTCTGCTGCTGCTGCTGCTAACCTCTAATGTATAATTGAAGCTTTCCTCCTTTCAGATCAATCTTGGAGTTGGCAGTTATTTCAGTGCCCGGCGGAAGAATGACCTTGGTCCCGGATTTTAAGTTGAATATGTTGCCGGCGTTTACAATTTCGTAGATTAGTCCGCCGGATACTTCAATGTTCATGGTGTCTCTCCCTTGCCAGAGCAATCTGGGCAGATTAACAACGTTCCTATCTCCTGGTCGTTCATTGTTCATTGCATGAGGTTCTTTATCTTGCTCTCGCATTCATAGCAAACAAACCAACTAGCTTCGGGTTCTGCTTCGTTCGGATTTCCAGCATTTTTGCGAGAGGACTCCAGAAAGCTAACGTACAATATTGCGGTTACCTACCTAAACTTGGTGGAAACAAACCTAAAGGCCACAAAGTTTGTGTCATGCACCTGCACCAGATCAAATCTCATCTCAAATCGCCCCAAAAAAAGAGCAATGCAGCCACCATAAATATCTCTTGTAAACATAACGGACATAATGGGCGATGATAATATGCGTGAAGCGACCGCAATGGGTGGTGACATGATACGTGATGCCGCTGAATACGAAGCGGCTGCGACATTGGCGTCTTTAATTACTGCACCTATCAGCAGCGATAGTGAAGAAATGACATGTAATGCGCCGCCGCCAGCACCGAGCCTCAACAACGAGACTAAGAAAAGGGTTGACAAGTATGTCATCTCCCACGACAACAATGCAAACGCTGGTACGAGGAAATTCACTCGTGATGACGACGTCAATCTTATCCGAGGCATCCTCACATATGGCAAATCATCCTGGAAGAAAATTTGGCAGGAGGACACCTGAGCTTCAACACATTAAACATGCCGCACTGAAGGATCGTGGAAGAAGTCGAAGATTTCAGAACGCTTTAAAGTGGGCTTTTGAGGACCCAACTCTCCTAGACCGACCGCATGAGCTTTTAGGAGACGTGCATAGTAGTTGGTACGAGAAGGGGGCGGGAAATTGGAGTAAACATGATTTCAATGAGACAGGTGGTGCCAAACCTCTCTTTATGTGTGGTCCACTCCAAGACGGAAAGAAACCCATTATGGGATCTATGACGAAGGAACTTCATAGTGTGCCCTCCGATACTGCTTCGACAATGAAGAAAGCAGCAGCGGTCTCTTTTACCGATAGTAGGGCCACAACAAAGAAGACAGCTGCAGTGGTCAAAACCGAAGGTAGCAATAAACGTCCACTTCCAGACATGCGCGGAGAGGCTGTCACTAAGAAGAAGAAGAAGAAGAAGAAGAAGGAATCTAACTGTGGAATCGTTACAACCGGTACAAGGGCTGCAACTATGAAGACAACAGCGGTGATTTCTTCGACCAATACTAGGGGCGCATCAAAGAAGAAAGCAGCAGCAGTCAAACATGAAGTAAATGACAAAAAAGAATCCAAGCTGAGGAAAGCAACCGCATCTGTCCCCAAAAAGAATAACAAGGGGCTCAGAACTTTACATAATGGCGAAGCGGATGAATTTCCTGGCTGGACTTGTGAAGTAATCCAGCGCAAAAAATCCAACTATTACGACCGAGCTTGGAGTCACCCTGGCTTAGTTGGAGTCAATGTCCGGTCGAGGGTAGGTATGAGGGAAATGATGGAGAAGATGGAAAACGAATCGTGTCGATGCAAACACTGCGTATGAAATGTTGATGAGCGAGGGCAAAAGGAAATACTTTCTTGGAACTGGAAGCAAGTCTTAGATTTGTTGGAGCATGCATGTCTTCAGAAGTGGCAGGAATTGCTTGGAAGATACTTTGGAGGAGTCGAAAGTGGACGTTTTGCATCTGTGGTAGATCAAAATGAACACCAAAGATTTCCTATAATATATGATACATACTAACTTAAACAGATTAGGATTAGATCTCGTAGAATGATACTTGTCTCTTACAGAAGACTTGTGCGTCGCCGATAGGATTGCGAGGCAGCAAGAAAAGACAGAGCAATGCGAGCACACGAAGACGCTATGTATGTGCTCATGATGGCCGAAGACTGTCCTGGGATGTTCATGAAGCGTGTTTGGAACGGATCCCATCTGTGAATTTAACGGCGGAACTCATACACTTCTCCTCCTCTTCCTCATAAGAACAGTTTAGAACTGAAAAGAATGCAAGATTTCAAGCAGGAAAGCATGCAAGAGGCTTTGCTCTTGTTAGACTGCGCCAGTGAAGTGGTCATTTTACTAAAGAACAAACAGAAAACACATCAATACACAACAATGAAATTTCAATCAACACTATTACCCTTGGCATACACTTTTGCCATGCTAGGCGGCACAGCTCATGCATTTATCCAATCCAAGAACATTATCAGAAAGCCGTGTAATCGAACTACACAACTCTTATCTTCCAACACATTACAATACAGAACACGAGCTGTGCCTTCTTTGTTTCTTGCTTCATCTGATGATAGCAGCAGCGATGCCAACAGAAGACAAGCAAATGGAATGGCCATTTTACCATCCAATGTAGTGAAATATAGCACTGTGCCGAAAGACAAATTATTTACAATTGACACAATTCCAACTGGCCTACTCAAGGAACATTCCACAAAGGAAGGCACGTGGGGAGTCATCCGTGTTCATCAGGGCAAATTGGAATATACAATCCTTGAGCCTGAACAAAGTGTTCACATATTAGATGCAGAGAGTGACAATATTGGTATCATTGAGCCTACCATGCTGCATCAGACAAAGGGATTGACGGATGATTTGAAGTTTGTCGTAGAATTCTGTAGAGTACCTGGAACTGGAGATATAGATGAGCAAAGGGAGGGACTGTGAGTAGGCATATCTTCCACCACATGGTTGACATCGTCTACAAGGGAAGACGAGTAAGAGATTCACTTAAATCTTAGTGTCATTACAAGACTAAACTTATTTCTTTCCTCTCTTGATTCCTTTATTTCCCTTCTCCAACTCTTTCTCCCACCTACTCCTTGCATACTTGAACAGCTCCATACTCGCTCTAGCATCATCAATGGAACAATGTGCTTCCCCCTCCACTTGAATCCTCATTCCCAAATTCTCATAGACCAAGTCCCTCAGTTTCCTGGGCCGTAACTTCCCCCCACTCCTTCCAGTAGCTCTCATGAAAGGCTTATACCGTGCAGTATCACGAATTTCGCTTCGAGGATGGGATATCATCAATGCACTTAAATCATTCTTCAGTGCATGTCCCACTAATATCTTGCCCATGAGTAACTCACCAACTTTGAGACGACATTCCTCATGATCCATGGCATCCTCATTCTTAGCATGAATATCTTTCGATCGAACTCCGGAAACGTGAGTACGAAAATCGGTAACACGCTCTGGCACACGTACAAACGTATCGAGTAGCACTTCCCCATCCCAGTTAGTCACCGATGCTCTTGCCAAGGCAGACTTGACACCGTCGGTGCCTATACCCACCATCTCACAATCTATGGCAACATACTTTTGTTTCTCAGCAAGTGGAATGGCACTATTGATGGCAGTTTGTTTGTCTATTTTTTCTTGTAGTTTCTTTTGAGTGGCATGTGTGGATAGAATGTCGTTGATTCGTGGAAATTCCTTCTTCTGTTTGGATTTTTTCTTGTCCTCTTTTGCAGCGGCTTCTTTTTCTGCTTCTATTGCTTCTTGACCTTCGATGATGAACTTTAGTTTGTCTTCTGAGTGGCCCTGTGCACGTGCTTTTCTGCGTGCATCCTTTCGAAACTTTTTGGCTTCAAGTGTTGTAAGATTTGCAGGAATAGTGATGGTAGTTGGTTGATCATTATTGCCAGTTGTTTTCACCTTCTTTGTTGATGTTGTAGATATTATTTGAGCAGCATCGTTGATCATTTGATCTGCTCTGCGCTTGTGACCAGCTTCGGTGATGTTACCATCGTTGTCGGCGGCTCCATCGTCGCCATCACCATGTGACTTGGCCATCTTCTTGCGCCGACGACGCATTTCTGCCTTGGCTTTTTTCGTTGTAGAAGACCATTATTGTTGTCAATCTGGCTGAAGGGGTGAATAGTAAGACGTCGTATCGGATAGGTTCTACTGCCTATTGAAGGCGTTGCATATGTAGCTGCGTTGATTGTTCGTAGAACAAATCCAGAAATTTCATTGGCTATCGCCGGCGCCCCCTTCCTCCCCCGCCCTTCCCGCAAAATATTGTTGCTCCCGGAGTTTTGCACCATTGGTCTTTTTTGGTCACAAAGCAGCAAGTCATAACGTTCATGCATGGCGGGTGGGCTGATCACGCTCCAATCAATTGCTGAAACATCGTTTGTGGACTCGGAGGAGTGCAGAAGTAGCGAAGCGATAGTAGGTCGAAGCAGAAATCCACTTGCCTTCAAAACTTCATATCTCAGAAATGACCTCAGACGATCGACCGTCATTTCCATTCTCAGCTCGACAAGCATATCTCACAAATGACCTCAGACGATCAACCGTCTTCTCCATTCTCAGTTCGACAGGCAGCTGTCCAGAATGGTAACAACAACGTCAATGAATACAACAAAAGAATATGGAACATCGCAGAGACCATTGAAAGCGACAAGCTGTCTTCACTGCCGCAATCATCATCTACACGGCCCACACTACAGCGATCAACATCTATTCTTCTACGAAGCACCAGCCTACGCAAGTCTCTTCGACGATTAGACTCCTCCAACAGACTTAGCATAACATGCAGTGGCTCTGACTTGGGACAATTATATTTATCGTCACCAGAAACAGATACATCATCACTTTTCAATGCAAGTCGAAGTTACAAGAGTTTAAAGAGCAGTGAAAGTTGGGGCAATGTTACTCTCGACAGTAGCAGTGGTAGTTCCGATGACTTATTGCACCATCAAACAACGGTCATCCTCTTCATCGTCATGGTTATACGCTGCAGATTTATACGGAAGAAGAAAGAGCTATCGACGACATAGTAGCTATGCAAGATTTCTGGATATAGATGTCATGAGTGACATTTTAGAAGAGGATGATTACAATGATAATGATGTGGAAATGAAATCATTTTTGATTGAAGAAGCTGATACAGATGAACATGGAATTGATACATGGAGTAAACTTCGACGTTGTTGGCGTTGGTGTAAATCACCATTGGTTGTAGTTCCAGCCATGATGGTTTTGGATCTCGTGCTAGGAGTTTCATTGAGTCTTTATGACAGTAACTTGCTACGAAACGTACCCGGTTTTCATTTCCCTTTGACATATGCTCTGGTGCAAAAAGATGACGAATGCAATTGCTTCGCTGGTATTGATTTATATATCAAGGAAGTGGGAAAAGGATGACCGTAGAAATAGGCCGATAGATGAGCATCAGGGTGGACTGGCTGAAATGCCATCCTTAAAGACATTTCGACATCATGCATCATCATTAACAGCAGTGGCGCTTGTGCAGACATTTTCTTCTGCATTTGCCAATGAAGCATTGCAAGAGATTCCTCTACCATTGTTCAAAGTTGTCTTGATGTGTGGACCAATCTTCGTTGCATTCATAACAACAATCATGGAGGGACAAATCTACTCACGAGGACGACTGTTTGCCTTACTACTGATAGGATTCGGTGCTGGCCGAGCGGTTTATGCAGAGGCTGAAAAGGCAGACAATCCACGAGAAATATTGCAAGGGGCTGGATATGCACTTGGCGCCTCGGCCTTTTCAGGCATTGCCTTGGTATTGAGTAGTGTCCTTATGCACAAGGACAATGAACACATAGATGAAGAGGAAGAAGTAGACCTCAAGGAACGCGTCAAAAGTGGAGATGGGAGCTGAATCCTTTATCATTGCTTTTCTATCTTAGCTGTGAGCAAGTTATGATGCTAAGCTTTTACCTTGCTCTCGACGCATTTGATGGTACTGATACGGAACAACCAAAGAGTCCAGAGCAATTGAGCGAGTTTGCAGCCTTTCCTAGTTTATTTTGTGGAGGATCCACCACAAGCTGTATTCTACCTGTTGGTTGGTTCAATTCTCTCGCTAACCCTGGCGGTCTTGACGTTTGTATTGGTCAATTGCACATCACCTGTGGCAACAAGCCTTCTCGGGAATGTTCGCAGTATATCTACCGTGGCGATTAGCTCGCTACTTTTCCAAGGTGTTGCTGGGAGAGGTGGAGTGTCATCTTCTGGTGATGGTTTGTTTGGACCTGCAGCTACCGGATATTTGCTATCGCTCGCAGGTGGCGTAGCTTATGCATTTGCTGCTCTGGCAAGAGACAATGGTAATAATGCGAAGTAAGCTATACAATAGTTAGCATATATCTACACACTACCTCGTTTTCGCTTTGACCTAGCAGGCTTCTTCTGGTTTGAAGAAAGACCCATGTGAGGAACAATCCAGGATCTCATACATTGAAATATTCGCGTCAACTTGTTCGTAGACACTTCCTCCTGTTGAATTAGCTTCAGAACAAAAGGCATTAGTTCCAAAGGCAAGCCTCCAAAATAATGAAGTTGCGAATCAGCTATCCTTAAGGCGAGTAAGATCTTGTTGCGTTTATTTTCCTCTGCAATAGGGGACTGAGGCTGATCTAGATCAATAGACGAAACATTAACTCGTTGGATTGGATTGAAAAACTTGGTGAAGAGATGCAACGTGCAAGTGTGATTGCTATCAGCAACATCGTTCAATGTTGTTAGATTGAAAATTTCTTTGAATAAACATTTGACCCCGACAAGAGAGAATTTGTTTGCACTCAATGTTAGTTGCCGAAGACGGGTGTTTGTTTTGAGACTGTTTGCAAAATAGGTGACGTCATTATCATTCAATTGATTCCGTTCAAGATTGATACTCTCCATTGGTGGGTTGCTAGTTAGATAACTTGCAATGATGAATCCCCCTCGAGATCCAATTGCGTTGCTCCCTAGATAGAGATATTTTACGCCGGAATGCAAAATATCCGATAGAGCATTGACGTTGTTCCCTATGTGGCAATCGCAAAGACTGAGGTGCTCGAGTTGAGAATGCTTCCTCAGAGCTTTCCCAAATCGTTCTGTATCTACCGTGTCATCAATATGATTCTTGTCCAGTGTAAGCCATTGCAATGTTGTATTGCTCCCTAGATATTCCGACAGTGATGCAAACCCTGCACTACACATGTTCGTCTCGGATAAAGTCAAATTCTTTAGGTGCTTTCCCTGTAGTGCTGAAACTATCAATGAAGATACACTATTGTGCAGATGAATTTTGTAGATTGAAAACTCTTCAAATAGTCTCAGTATGCGGCAATCTTTCAGGGCATCCGTGTAGTTGAGCCACTGTGGCATGAGTGATCGATTATGTGGCATTACCACATTTGATTTAAGTTCGCAGGAAACTCCCTCACCACGGGGCGAGTCACCAAATATTGGTCCAGTGCTCAGGCTGCTTCTCAAATTATTATCTGCCCTTTGCGCCTCGCCTGCATTATCATCGTTGTCATTATTGTTGGCTTCAATAACAGCTGTTGCAACTGGTGGGATTGCTAATCCATAATCTTCCACTGGCTCATCATTAATTATGTTTTTTATGTATCTCTCATGAGATCGAGCGTACCAATTCACCATCTCCCCATCCAGCTCTTGTGCCGAGGGTAGATTTTCCGTGTCGTCTTGGTCATCATCTTCTAGCAGGTTAATTATGTACTCATCATCATCGTCTTCCTCATCCTCAAAGTCATCCTCTTCATCTGAGCTATTCCCATCATCGCCGTCCCATTCGTTATGAAAAAAATATCTCTCTTCGGCGTCTTCTTCGTCGTCACTACTTTCTTGGTTGTTGTTCATGGTTCCCAGTTGATGGTGGTTGGGGGAAACGTATAAGTACTAAATATTACGGTGACGCTTTATCTGGTCACTCACTGCTTACCATAAGGATAAGAAGTATGTAATAAGTATGCGTGCGGGAATAGGTGGTGTGTGGTGTGAATGATGCGGCGTGTGATGTGTGATATTGGTCAGATGACTTCGCACGACTAAAGTACTTTTTAGAGCTATTCCTCCCACCTGCCACCTGCCACCTGCCTTCATTTGTCATGAGATCCACCCTCGACTACTCCTCGCTCTTTGAAATGATATGTTGGCCCAATGTCTGCCCAATGTGCAGTTGTTGGTTGCCTCATCAGACACTTACAAGGTGGTAGCACCGCTGCAACATTAGATACTGTGCTGAGCAGTGGATTTCTCCGTAAGGTATTACGTGTTTCTCTTTCTGTAGCAATCTTTTGGGTATTTATGTTACATTGTTCGGTAATAATATGCGATACAACCCTTTTCTGATCTGACCTTGACCATACTCAACACAATCATGTCATACTAGTCTCGAAGCTTTCTTCAAGGCTTCCACGGCACTTGAATCAAACTGAATATCGGAATCCTTTCCCAAATCATCAACAAGTTGTGCTATCATACCACCTATTTCAGACATGTTGCTGTCTTCGTTGTCTAATTGAAGCGGTTGAATGTCATTTTGACTTGGATTTTTGGGAGAAGTTCCTTCTGTCTCTTCTGTCTTTCCTTCTCCAATGTCTAGAGCAGCTCTTTGATTGGTAGATTCATCTTGTGCCGGCATAGGTGCACCATCATCACCATTCGTCACAATTTCTCGCGCTGCCATCTTCAGTGCTTCCACGGCATCGCCTTCAAAATTACATCCAGAATCGTGAGCCACTTCTCCAATGAGTTGCTCAACCATCCTTTCCATGAGTGTATCGTCAAGGTCAAGGTCCAGTTGTGGATGAGGACTGTGCTCTGCAAAACTCTTATCAGCAGAAGCAAGTCTATTCTTCTCTTCGCGGCTGTGCACAACCATGTCCATTGCAGCCTCTCGTAATGCCGACACGGCACCTCCATCAAATATGTGACCTTGCGTCGATGGACCTTCTGTGGTAAACTCCTTTACAATATCTTCAATCATCTGATCCATCAACGGATCTTCGCCAAGAATTATTGAACTAGATTGAGAGATGCTCTGTTGATTCTTTCTTGGTTGCGTTCGTTTGTACTTTGTCTTTGATGGGGAGTAAGGTAGTGGATTTGTAGTATTGCTAGCTTTTGTCCTCCTCATTGGGGTAGGGGTGGAAGGGGAAAGCAGACAGTTTGAATCATGATTAGGTTTCAATGGTGACAGTAACAAGGACTGGTTCTCAATGAAACTGCGTTCGATGTCGCGATACTTGTTATCTCGCTTTGGATGTGTACCTTTACGCTTCGTTCTAGATGGAGAAGAAACTGTAATTTGTTCACTGGGATTTCGTATCGGCGGGGATTCAGGAGTGCCAGTGACAACATTAGGTGTCCCTGTAATATCATTTGCACCTTCAACTAGCATGTCTTGACGACAATGTGAGTGCTTTTCAAGAATCTTTTGTCTCTTCCTTTCCAACTTTTCCTTCGTTTTCATCTCACGCAATTCTTCCCGTTGCTTCCTTCGTAGGTCCACTTCTTCTCTCTTCCTCTTCTTTTCTACAGCTAATTCCATTGCCTCCTGGTTTTGCCGTGCGTTGATTCTTCATGACAAACGGGGTCTGTTGAAACCAGTGATCAATTGCTCTCTGTGCTGCAGTCTCATTGCTTTCAGTAGCGCCTTGATTCCCTGACAATGTATTCGCCTGCAGACCAAAGCGCTTCAGCAATATCTGCCTTGACTGCAATATTTTCTCCGCCTCCTTCCATCCCTTAAATTCTACACTCGTATTGGTAGAACTATGATGATGCGAATATCCCGAAGCAGCAGCGTCGGTACCCACATAGGTAACAGGTGGGCGATCTCGAACAACCCAACCTTTTCTACCGTGTTTCTTGGCACACCATGGATATGGAAAGCCTCGTTCATGTGCAAAGGAGTAGCGGTAGCCTGTGGCGAGGAATAATTTCTCGTCTTCGTCTGGATTGAAATAGTTATTTTGTTGTGCATCAATTTTCTTCCTCTGGAGCAGCCGCCTCTGGAGCAGCGGCAGCGGGAGCTGGATGTAATAATTGATGAGGCATCGTCCCTGCCGATGAACCCTCTGATATGCTCGCGAGCGTTCCTTGTATGGCATTATCTATGATGATAATATGTTGGTATGCTGTGAACCGCCGCTGAGCACGTTATGATGCCTCGCTATGGAAAAATGAAAATAGAGAAGAGGGAAAAAAAGGCAGAACGGAAGAAACAAGCGAGTACAATAGGTACAAACTTTTCGAGAAGTAAATTCCCAAGCTATTTTTTTGGCGGGGTCTTAATTTTGGATGGAAGGTCGGCCTCATCAGGT
>JAHBBA010000591.1:0-49110 GCA_018806925.1 Skeletonema costatum | reverse complement strand
TGTAATGCCCTTTGATGGATTTGTGAGCCCCGGCAGAGTATGCGAAGAGGTACGCATAAGGACGTATTGGCGCAAGCAAAGCACACATTTCTTCTGTGATGTCATCATTCTCTAGTATGCGTGTTGGCACCTGCCCGATGGCAAATCCATTGGCGATAGCATGTTTTGGGGGGTTGTCACTCTCCTTGACCTTCATCGAGTTGTAGCAGTTGCTGCATGTGCTGTAGTGTACATCACCTGTACTAGCATTGGTTGTCTTTGTCGCTCGCGGAGATAGTAACAACCCCTCTAATCCCTCGACTTCGTACTGCTTGATCAGCTCCGCATGTAGTTCCATGTCGTAAAAAGAGTTATATTCCTCAATGCTGAACTTTGATTTTGTGGCCAGCACAGCCTCCTTGTCAACTTTGTGCACTGTCTCACATCCAAATATGACTCTATCGCAACTGAGGCACACAGGAAGACAAAACGCATCCACTCTCCCTTCCACCTGCATCGATTTCTGATCGCATTTGATGGCATGTTTCAACGATTCTCTGATCTCAATTGGAAGCTTGATGTCTGCTTGGTTAGATTTGATGTAGATGTAGATGTAGATCTAGTACTACGATTACAAAACTGCTCATTGCGGACCTTTTGGGCACTTGCTGATTTCTGTTGGATGTACGCAAGTTTCCTCTGAGCTGGGTAATATGTTGCGTCGTGTTGGAGTTTCCTCTGAGCTGGGGAGTAATAGAGTTTCCTCTGAGCTTTGATATAATTTATATTATAATCCCTTTTTCGTTGGTAGTTTTGTTTGTTGATTTCTTTTCTTGACTTCATCTCCGAGTTAAGTCCAAAGATTGCTCTCTGAAAAATTATGAGATGATCGATTGAGTAGAGCTTTGAGTTCTTCGAGAGATGTCGTGCGACCAGAGGAGCTTGCGCAAGCTATCCTTGCGCAAGCTATCCTGCGCAAGCTTCCTACACACATTTTGGTTGAGTTTCACACGTAACATGTCACAACACCCTCTCTGCTCACTCCCCTCTTCTTCACGGTGTACCCTTACAGTAGTACCCTTACATGCTATGTACTAGTCTGAAAACAACAAGATGCAAAATTCCAGCGGGCCCAACTCTTCCCTTCAACTCAAAGAACACTGCAGCCCTCACTTCTCCGAAGCTTGGATTGCTGCACAGTTAGTACGCTGTTCCACTCTTATTAACTTTAATAATGGCTAACAGAGGCAAAGGATTCGGACCACCCCTCAGCAACATCAGCGAGGCGGTTGGTAACACACCCATGGTAAAGATCTCCAACAAGCTTTGCCCCGAGGGACGTACCATCTACGCCAAATGTGAATACTTCAATCCTCTTTCTTCTGTGAAGGATCGTTTGGCGCTTGCTATCATCGAAGCTGCCGAGAAGGATGGCAGTCTCAAGCCTGGTCAGACTGTTATTGAGGCTACATCTGGTAACACTGGTATCGGTGAGACGATTTTGCTTTTCATCTGTGCGTATGATTGTCAATTGATCTAACTCATTGAAACACATGCACATTTTCTACTTTCTATCACTTCGACACACAGCTGTTGCCATGATGTGTGCCCAACGTGGCTACCCATGCGTCATCGTTATGGCCGAACCATTCTCTGTCGAGCGTCGTAAGCTCATGCGTATGCTGGGCGCAAAAGTGATTGTTACACCAAAGGCAGGCAAGGGAACTGGAATGGTTGAGAAAGCCAACGAGCTTGCTGAAAATCATGGATGGTTTCTCTGTCATCAGTTCGAGACGGATGTCAATTGGAAGTTTCACTATGATACAACTGGTCCAGAGATTTGCAACGATTTGAAGAGCATCGGTTCAGATTTGGACTATTTCGTGTCTGGATATGGAACTGGTGGAACTTTCCATGGCGCAGGTAAGTATATCAAGGAAAAGATCCCCGATACGAAGATCATTCTTGCTGAGCCAGGCGCTGCCAACTTGATTGGATCTGGAATCAAGACCGACCGTCATGCAGATGGAAGTCCTCTGAAAAGTCACCCTGCCTTTGCTGCTCATCCTATCCAAGGATGGACACCTGATTTCATCCCTCTTGTTTTGGAGAAGGGATTGGGTCTGCAAGATGAGATGGTTGAGATTCCCGACGGAGTTTCAGTGCAGACATCTCAGGCACTTGCTCGTAACGAAGGTATTTTGACTGGTATTTCTGGCGGAGCTACCATGTGGGCGGCAATTGAGACGGCAAAGAAGGCTCCCGAGGGATCTGTGATTGTTGCTATGCTTCCTGATACTGGAGAACGTTACTTGAGCACTCCACTCTTTGCTTCTATCGATGCTGATATGAACGAAGAGGAGCTTGACATTGCTAGAAGCACTCCAAGTTGGATTCTTGAGCCTTAAGCACGGTCACTCGATGGAGTACCAATAATTATGTTTTACGATTAAGTAATGCCTCATTAGTGATGCAATTTTTTTAAGTATTCTTCTTTCAAATCAGTCACAGTTTCAGTTACGGACTCATTCTTCACATCCGCACGCTGCTTTCCCATTATGCGCTGGGCTCCAAAATGAAATTGGGAGTTGACCTGGCAATTTCAAGCTCCTCTTCAGTCCATATCAGCATCGATAGAAGCAAAGAGTGGAGTGCTCAAGTAACGCTCTCCAGTATCAGGAAGCATAGCAACAATCACAGATCCCTCGGGAGCCTTCTTTGCCGTCTCAATTGCCGCCCACATGGTAGCTCCGCCAGAAATACCAGTCAAAATACCTTCGTTACGAGCAAGTGCCTGAGATGTTTCCACTCCGGCTCCGTCGGAATCTCAACCATCTCATCTTGCAGACCCAATCCCTGCTCCAAAACAAGAGGGATGAAATCAGGTGTCCATCCTTGGATAGGATGAGCAGCAAAGGCAGGGTGACTACCAGCAGGGCTTCCGTCATCATTTCGATCAGTCTTGATTCCAGATCCAATCAAGTTGGCAGCGCCTGGCTCGGCAAGAATGATCTTCGTATCGGGGCTCTTTTCCTTGATATACTTTCCAGTTCCATGGAAAGTTCCCCAGTTCCATATCCAGTCACATAATAGTCCAAATCTGAACCGATGCTCTTCAAATCGTTGCAAATCTCTGGACCAGTTGTATCATAATGAAATTTCCAATTGGCTTCTGTCTCGAACTGATGACAGAGAAACCATCCGTGCTTCTCGGATAGTTCCTTCGCCTTTTCCACCATACCAGTTCCCTTGCCTGCCTTTGGTGTCACAATCACCTTGGCTCCTAGCATACGCATGAGCTTACGACGCTCGACGGAGAATGGTTCAGCCATGGTGATAACACATGGATAACCACGTTGGGCACACATCATGGCAACAGCAATACCAGTGTTACCAGATGTAGCCTCAATAACAGTCTGACCAGGCTTGAGACTGCCATCCTTCTCGGCAGCTTCGATGATTGCAAGTGCCAAACGATCCTTCACAGAAGAGAGAGGATTGAAGTATTCACATTTGGCGTAGATGGTACGTCCCTCGGGGCAAAGCTTGTTGGAGATCTTTACCATGGGTGTGTTACCCACCGCCTCGCTGATGTCGCCGAGGGGTGGTCCGTATCCCTCACCACGAGCCTTGGCACTCATCATGGTGGCTGGCTTGGCGCTAGTACTTGATGTACCGGTGCCTACGCCGGAAACGATGTCACGAAGAGAAGCGTGAAGTTGAGGAGTGGGGCTTGACAATGGGGAGGAAGTTGTTGGCCCGAGGAAGGCGGATGCGGTGGTTGCCGATGCACCGAGGAGGAATAATTTCATTGCGAACTTCATTGTTGTTTATTTGTTGTTATTAGATGATATGATTATTTGTCCCAACGTTGATGCGCAAGATATTAGATTTGTCTACTTATGTATTGTAATCTATTGTAATGTTGTAATAATCCGTCCGTCAAAGATCTGTTGCATCGAATCCTAGGATTTTCAGAATCCTAGGATTCGATGGGAATTATATCTTTCACCGCAAGAAGAGAAGCACATCATCAACATTCACAATTCACATCTCCTTCTTCCCACTTCAGGCAAAAGAGCAAACGGAGTATTTAGGAGTAACGATAAGGAATAACGAACGCAGGTGGAGGACAGGCTACTTACACGATTTTTTCGCCGGAAACTCGGAAGCTCGAAGCAAAAAACATAACCACCATGGCAAGATAATGAGAGAGCTAATTACATCCCTACCAATGAGTCCAATGCGGCCAAAGACATTCAAACTGCGATATGTCGCCCTAGTAGCATGCATGTTGAGCCACAGAGGCGTAACATCCTTCAATACATCTCCCAGATCGTCGGTGACACATCATCATTGCACACTTAAACTAACAACGTCACAATTACAACATCCCAATGGCCGTCGGTGGATACCCTCCTCAGATAATGGTATGCATGCCTCACGACTTGCATCCAGTTTTTATGATGACTTTGAGGACTTTGAAGACTTTGGAGAAATAGGCGACTCTTCGTCGAACAGCAGTGATGATCAAAAGAAGGAAGATGGGTCATCATCGTCGGCTCTGAATAGCGGCGATAATTTCGGGAGTGGAGGCAACGATAGTGATGATGATGCCGTGATGAAAAGTCTTCGTGATCGGATGAGTGAAATGTCATCTGCAGATGATTTTGCCGACTTTGAAGAAGAAGAAGACGAAGAAGATGATGACGACGATGAAGATGAGGGGAGCGGCTCCGCCCTCCCAGATCTAGAGGGCAACACACTTTCGAGCATTGATGATCTTATCGGATTTGCTCAAGCCAAGGCACGTCAAAAGGCGGCAGATGACGTCAAAAAGGGGAAGAAAAAGAAGGCATTTGCTACAGGGACTTGGGAGGATGAAAATTGGGCCAATCCCATCCCACACATGGATGAATCCACGGGAGAGTTATTGGATTTGGAGGATATTTTGGAGAGAGGGGTGGTACTATTGGCAAATCCAGCAAAATTTTGTTCTGATTTGGCTGAAAGTGAAGACAAATCCAAAAGTAAAGGCAACTCGTTTATTGGTGGACTATTTGATGATCCATTTCCAACATTTGGAGATTCCGAACCATCATCGTCCATCAGTCCGGCATTATTGGCTAAATTTGGCATTACATTGCCCCCTTCGCCAGATCTTGGACCCGATCGGCGTGCCGATTTGTTGCCAGTGGTAATATTGATTGATAGAGACCCAGGTAGGGGATCTCAGGCAATGCTGTTGAATCGACGAACTGGTAATTTGATGGGTGACTTGCCACCTACTTTATTTGAATCGGCTGGTAACGCGGATGCATCTGATGAAGACGGTTTCACTCCTCATCCACTTGCGGCGTTCATGATCCAACCACTTTGGTGGGCTGGGTCATCTCCTTCCATCGCAAAAGATAGCGACGACGACGACGATGATCCTACAATATCTAGAGGAGGAGGTGTAAAGGCCATCGACATGCTGCACGCTTGCCCATACGTAAAGGGCTGCACACCGCTACCAAAAGCAGATGGGTTATTCTGGGGTGGTGATCCCGTTCAAGCACAAAAAGCTATGAAAGATGATCGACTAGAGAAACCAATGAGTGGCTTTGACTTTAAATTCTTCATCCAAACTACTAGATGGTTACCTTCACAACTAGAGCAGGAAATCAAGGATGGGACATGGTATGTTGCAACCGTATCGAAAGAAGTATTGTTTCGAAGTCGTGATCGTCTTGGAGCGAAACGTGCCAAACCTCTTTGGACTGAAATTATAGAACTTTTAGGTGATGATTACAAACACATACGCGATCAGTTGTATGGGGAGGAAGATGACTGAGAGGGAAGTACTACTGTTCTTTCCTATATCCGAGTAGTTTAACATGTAAATAATTTCCAAAGAAGCTGATCATCCTTGGTATTGTCTACTGCTTTAGCCCCCTCTAAAAAGCAGCTGCTCTCTTTCTAAATCTGTCCGCTGTCCGTCTTCCCGCTTTTTCAGCCACTGACTGAACGAACTTTTCCTCTCCCAAAATCCAAAAACAATCCGCCGATGAAGGCAGAACAACTTCTTGATGCAATTATTATTCAGCACCTGGCCAATCTCTTTCATGCATGTGGCATAGGTAAAAGCTAGATTGCTACTTGAAGATGAGAAGTGAAAAGGGAAAGGGAAGCAAAGGGAATTACGGCAAAGTCAAAGCCGCCCCTCAAAACAATAAGAGAGCAAACAAACTGCCGAAGCCTTCAAAGCATCATGATGTGAAACCGAGGAAAAAGAAAGCATTTACCTCCATCAAGGAGCGGATGCAATTAGTCACTCGCAACACACAATCTTCATCACGTGGACACACGCACAAGGGTTTCAAAACTGGCTACAGCTTTTCGAACGCCAATGCAAACGCTCCAGAGAACAGTACGACTACAAAGAAGAAGAAGAAAAAGAAGAAGGGTGCCAAGAAGCGTGCCTTTCAAATGAATATATCACAATCCAATGAGATCTTCTTGAAACGGGTGGATGTGCCTTGGTATAACAGTGCTCAAGCTAATGCTAAGGCCGAAACTTTCAATGATAAACGCAGACTCAACAATGCAGACGATCAAGATTCCGACGATGATGATACCGACAATCATGATATGACACAATTGCAGCTACCACCGGAAAGCATCCTGACAAGCATTGATTCAGATATTGCATCATTTTGCGCATACGTCAAACTCGGTCCAATAGAATTGAAAGCAAGGCAAGCGTTTTTAAATGAGATAACTGGAATTGCACTCAATCAATTTGGTAAGAGCGGGCGCAATCGAAACAGTCGAGCAAATGACGGAGAAGATGAAATCAGTGTAGTCCCTTTTGGTTCATTTGCTACTCAATCAGTATGTACTTTTGCTTCTGATGTGGACATGTGCCTATGGGGCGTAGTCAAGGGAGAAACACAACCAGAGCACATAACTTTTGTTGACGATGATACCGAAACAAGTCAAAGGGATGCTGATGTCCTGGAAAAAAGTCAACACCAGCGTGATGACTGCCCTCTATTGACAGAATCATCATTGCTGCGTACGATGGAAGCTATTCAGAATGCATCACATAAAGGTGCAAAGCAGGCAGAACAAAAGGAAGACGCCTCTAAAAATGAAAAGAAAGAGGAGGCGCAAAGTCACCCAGAAAACGACAACAATGATTTGTTCTTTATTGATCGTGTTGGAGAACATATTGATGACGGGGAAAAGCATGGTGATGACCTATGCGATGAAAGTGCCACACCTGCTGGAAGCAAACCTGCCCCGAAGAAAGGCTTTCAGTTTGAAATAGACTTGGCAGGTGTGAAGGAGCTTGGGGGAGATGTGGATGATTTGACAGAAACCAATGAGAAGGCAGATCAAACTAAAGAAAGTGAAAGCAGTGGAGTACACCAAAAGCCTTCAGCGGCGGCGAAGACAGAGCAACCAAGTGATGCGGTTTGTAACAATAACGACAAGCCACAAAAGGCTCAGGCCCTTCAATCTGCTGGAAAAACAACAGAAACTGCAATTGAAGTCGATGACAGTAATGACGACGATGATGGGAGCAAGAGTGATGTGATCGTGATTGACAGCGATGATGATGATGACGACGCTGATAAGCTGGCATCTTACTATTCTCGAAAGAGTAACAGTTCAGCGAGCGACAATCTGACTGGTAACAACACATCGCCAATCAATTTACTGCACTCGGATGATTCATCTTGCGAATCGGCTCGATCTGAGGTTGATATCAGTGATGATGACGCCTCGCGCAAGCTGCCACAAGAGCAAGAGAATGAAGTGATGGAACTATCCCTCACATCTGACCGAACATCATCTCAACAGCCTTTGACGAAGAAGCCCGTCATTGGACCGACAGGCAAAACACGCAATAAAGTTGTTTCGGTGCTCCTCAGTCTTACAAATCAGTTGCGAAGGAGTTCGTTTACTCATACAATTGAATGTCGCTCACGAGCTCGAGTTCCAATTATCAATTGTAGTACGAGAACTGGATTTGAAGGTGACATTGCAATTGGAGGCCACAATGGTGTCGACACGAGCACTTATGCACGGTCTCAGGTGAATCGGTTCAATAGGTGAGTTCCTGCTGCAGTATATCAAACACTTACACAAAAAAGACAACAACTTTCACTTGTACTTTTACTCACGAACAATGCCACTATTTTTTCTTAGTTTTGCACCAATTATCCTAATAATGAAGGCGTTGATGAATCAGCAGGGTTTAGACAAACCGTTTACTGGAGGCTTGGGATCCTATAAGCTGTATGTACTAGTTGCATATCACATCGAAACCCATATTGCCAACGGGGGGAATGATCGCCCCTCGGAGATTCTGATAAGCTTGCTCTATCGCTTTGGATGTGTTGGCTCACGCCGTGATAAGTTGACGACCAACCTTGTTCGTCTAGGCAATTCAGGTGAAATGATCACTTGCGATGGAGGAATGTGTGAGTTGACTCCAGTATTTAGGCTTCCAGATTGTGTGGAGATGTTCCGGGAGTGTCATGAGCGTTTGACCGACAGGTGTCTACTTATTGATGACTGCAGTGGTGCGCATCATTGTTCCTATCTGAGCAGCATTATTGATTGCCATTCTTTGAGAGAAGCCAGAGAGGCAAGTAAGCGGCGTGCGAGGCTATGTGATAACATTATCACCCGCCCAACACCCCTAAACCATCCTGGCAAGGTTTCAGCTGGAAGGCGCATTTCTCATGTCTTCACTAGAAATGGCTCTATTAGCGCTGCTTCTAAACCAGACAATAACAAAAGAAAGAACATCAATAATTCTCCAGGATACAAGCGATCAAAATCAGACACCGCACAACGAGGACCAAGGGGCGGTCTAGGCCTCTGAACAGACCCGATCTCTCCGCAAGGAAATCTCTTGGTGCGGAAGCAGCAGTTATGCAACGTGGAATGAAGCAACGAAAGAATAAGAAAAAGCAAGCAAGAGACAAGGAGCTAACTCGATTCGCGTCAAGGAACTCAATTTAAGCTGCAAGTGTAAGCACTGTTGTAATAATTGTATCATTTACTCTTGAGAAGATCGAAGTTAGACCAGCAGCTTCAGCTTGCAAAAATATTCACTCTTATCATTGATATGTATAATTACTTTTTTGCTGCTGCCATCCGCTCCTTCAACTCTGCAGTATTTTTCAATACACAGCGAGCCATGAGTTGCTGTATACCACGACAAGATGCATCTGAACCACTGTCACCATCTTTAAATGTAAGTTCTCCCTTATTCTGAACAGATGAAGCGTCAGACCAACATCTTCGAAGATCACTTAGATGATTTCCACATCCTAATGCAAGGGCACGACACGCCCACATTTCATGTGTCTCCTGCACACACCCCTTACTATAGAGTGATGCTTTGTTGTTCATTCTTCGGCTTTGGTTATTGTCGTCTCTATCACTATTGTCACCATCGCCATCTAGGATCGAAGCAGTAGCATCTTGGAGTACACTGCTTTTATCATCATTACTTTGGCCAGTCTCCTCACCATTCCATTTAAAGAAGCGTTTAATTCTAGCCTCACTTCTTGATTTATTTGCCACCGAGACATCACCAGAAGCAGCAGCTGGTGCACCAGCATCATCAACACCAACCTCATTGGCTCTTTGGCATGCCATCAATATATCTTCGAGATCTTTGCATTGTTCTAACCGCTCAGCCCTTTGCTTGTCGGCAAAGGCAGTGAAAGGACTGCCTGGCGAAGCAAACAGTGATTTTGCTAGGCGATCCATAGGTCCATCTTGATTGTCGTTGGGCATGGTTTAGGTTGCTGTTGTCTGTACTTATGCGCCGCCGACGAAGTACTATTTCGCATTATGGTCGGCTGTCGGCCAAAGGTTGTCCCTTGGGTTGTCCCTCGGGATGAATTTCCATTTTTGACAACTTGAAGCTTCGCATCCGCATCACAACCATCACCATCACATCTGTACCAACGTCATTCGACCTTGCTTCAAAACAACCATGAGACTGACCGCACTATTGAGCTTGTTCGCTGCCGCTACGGCCTGGGCACCCCAGCCAAGGACGACCATCAAGTCTTCATCTTCTACTTCTGCTCCACAGTCTTTTGATCCTCTCAACTTGAGTGATGAGACTTCATCATCGTCACCCGTCCGCCCTGAGGCAGTTTTCCTTGCAAGTGCTCTACCAATAGTAGCTAATCCCTCTGTCGCTTCGGCTGCTACAGCGGGTGCACCAAATGCAGTCGGGTCTGCATTCGCCGCATATGGACATTACATCTCAATGATTGGGATCTTGGCTTGCATCATGGCGGAACGTTTGACTATCAAACCCAACATGTCGGAAGAGGAGGAGGATTTCATAGCCGCAGCCGATATAGGACTTGGTGTTTGGGGAGTTGGGATTGCGTACTCGGGATATTTAAGGGCTCTAGAGTACGAGAAGGGATTCGACTTCTATGCTCATGAACCGCTATTCTGGCTAAAGATAGCTTTTGTTGGAGTCTTTGGTGCAAGCAGTTTCTTTAATACCGTGGTGATCATTCAGCGTGCGATTGCCAAACGTAATGGGAACTTCACGCCGATGGGAGAGAAATTAAGCAACAGGATGATCCGAATATGCAATGCGGAGCTTACAGCTATTGCTATAATCCCATTGACTGCCACGTTCATGGCCAGAGGTGTCGGGTATTCGCAAGATATTCCGTGGCAAGCTGAGGCTGCTCTGGCGGCTCTCGTGTTCGGAGGATTGTCCTTCAAATACATCAAGGAGGCACTCACTTTTGAGGACAACCCTGTCTCTCTAACTTCATCAGCGTCAGAAGATTGAGTTCAAAGACTACTCTAACATAAACAGCGTGATGTGTGATGCTAAAGTATAACAAGCGAGCTACTAAAGTACATTTTAATGAACTAGTATGCAACGACAATACCCATCTTCAAAGCAATGGCGGCAGCTTTTGTCAATGAAATCTCCTTCACCGAAGGCTCTTCCGTCAGAATAAACGCATGTTGTCGATCTGCAGACCAACGGAGGCTCTGACCAACGCGATGATCACTTTCGTAACGACTCAAATCAACTTCTTCGTCTTTGTAATGATACACGCCGACACCATTCTTGAGATTACACTCAAATTGACCTTCGAATACATCACCGTTACCAACCTTCACCACACCGAGTCCCTCACGTTTGTTCTGATGCCATTCTCCCCTGTACTCGTTGCCATTCCTTGACGTGTAGATGCCATATCCATGTCGTTGGCCGTCTTCATTAAACTCTCCCTTGTACTTCTTGCTCTTCTTGGTGCTATTGTTTTGAGAGCACATGATGTTGCTTGCATTCAGTTGCTCTTCTAGAACAGCGTCCACCTTTTTCTTACGCATCGACACGGTAAAGAATGATACAAAGGTGTGCTCGCGCGTAGATGGAAAACTGATATGACGAGATGAACGACATACAACTGTGATGGTGATCGCCTTATGCTCCTTGGTAGAGTCACTGCTGAAAGAAGGAAAAGTTGGAGTCGAGCCAGCGGAATCTGATGCTGAGATCGATGCACATGTGCTCATTGTGCGAGCTCTCGTAGGCTTATTGAAAAGCATCGGATCTAACTGACTGTTGATTGCATTTGTAATCTCTTCCTCCTGTGCAGTATTCTCCGAGTGCGTATTGCTTTTATCCTCATCTTCTTCCTCCTTGTCATGGGTAGACTCTCTTTTAGAAGACGATCTTTTCACAGAAGAAGAGTGTCGTCGTGAAACAATCTGTACTCTGTCTCTACGCGAAGAGCGTGGCCTCGAAGCTGACCTTGATCGAGATGCAGACGATCTAGATCTAGATGCAGATCTTGCTCGAGAGGCAGACGACGATCTGGTTGTTCTCGATGCAGAAGCCGACCTTGATCTGGATGATTGATAGTAATAGTCCGCTGATTCGATGCTTCCAAATGAATACTCAGCAGTAAAAATGGAGTTTGGTCCGATAGGATGATCGCCGTCATCATAAAAGTCACTGTCTTGAGAAGAATCTTGGCGGCTGTGATCAACGTCCTGTTTGTGGCCAGACTCGGAGTTATGTCCCTGATGCTGTACTGAAGCCGAGGAGCCGCTTCCTTCTGATTCTGAGCCACTGGAAGAATAGTATTCATAAATCACTTCCAGTGATCCAGATCCAGAAGAGTCGTCTCCGTGATTATTGGGGGCGAAAGCAGATTTTTTGTCTAGCAGGCTGTCTGCCGAGACTTCATATTCTTGAGGACCTTCGGAGTCATCATCCGATGTGTTATATGCACTATCACTGCAAGTGGAGCTACCGATGAAGTCGTCATCATCTGCTCCACTAATGTAATCGTCATCGTCTGTGCCACTACTGTAATCGTCATCATCTGCTTCACTAATATTATCCTCCACATCTGGGCCCATTTCATCGTCGCATTTTACTTCGGACGACTTTTCATCACGACCTTCTTTACAACTACTGAGTTCACCCTCAGTGCTGACTCCGTCGTAGCTAGTTCCCTCCTCCTGTTTATCCTCCGGTACAACTGGTAGATTCAATTCGTGGTGCCGTCTTTCACCACGATGATGCTGTTGCGTCATGATTTTGGATACCAAAGAAATGATGTCATCTTCGGCCTCCGTCGGGGCATCCTCATTATCATTTGATGTAGATGATATTTTCATCTTCTTCAAAAGCAATGCAATTGTGTCCAAGTTAACGTGTTGGCAATTGGCTTCCTTTTCATCTGTCAACATGAAGTGAGGGATGGTGCAGCCACTTGCAGCAATGCTTGCATCACTGCTTGTATGATCTTCTTGCTTTTGCTGCCGGAGACTCTCTACCTCCTTGAGTATGTCCTCTCTCTCCTTGGACAACGTCACGGCATTGTTAAAGAGACGCTCATTTTCACACAGAAGATCTTCGATGCATACTTCAAATGATTTTATGTCTCTCTCTCTTTTCGCAAGTTCTTTGTCCTTATCGTCTCGGTGGTTCTCAGCCACTTCCTTGAACTTCTCAAGGGCTTCAAGCTTCAATTTGTCTATCTTACTGAGACAATGGGAGACTCTTGTGTCGTCAGTTTGAATACTTTGATCTTCTCCAAAAGTTTCTTCGTTCCCATCTGCAATCGCTTGCATCTGTTTAAGCATAGCCTCGAACTCTTTGCGTAGGTCATTGATATTTCCACGGAGCTCTTCGTTCTCATCCATCAGGATGATAAGCTCTTTAGTAAACTTCATGATTTGATCGTCGTTTGCGTGATCGGCTGGAGAATCATTATCATCATCGAAGAACCCTGAAGACTTTTTGCCCTCGTAGGCATCTTGACTAAATGTTAGTGACGATAGTCGTTCTGAATGTGATCCATACCCTGATCCCAACTCATGACTCATTTCAGAATCGTCTTCTTGTTCAGAGTACATGTCAACCTCCTCTCTCTCAACGATTGACTCGCCCCCCTCTGATGAGCACTCATCAGATGATGATGATGATTTGCTATCCGCCGTTTCGTTACTTATTACTGTCCCAGTGTTCTCACGATCACTTTGATAGCAGATAGAGCCGGCATCAGATTGAAACTTCGACTGCAAGAAGTAGCTGTACCTCTTGCAAGTACTACCAGAGATGACGATGCTGGGCACGCAATGCATCTTATCTTTGAAGAATGATTTGGCTGATTTGACGAATTTGGCCCCACGCTTCTTGTTATTGTTATCACTCTTAGGCTTTGCTTCGCTATCGAACTTGCTGTTTTGTGCAGTCTTTTCCTCAAAGAAGTCGAACCCAGACATCTGTCTATGAAACTCTTGCTGCTTTTGTTTGTACTGTTGACGAGGGCGTGTATCCAAAGATGTTGACTTGACAAGTCTCGGCTTTCGATCCGAATGTGCATGGACGGAATCTTTCCTTTGCTTTTCGGGATTCGTTTGAACGCTAGGTCCTGCGGCGAGTTGGTGAAGCAGAACAGTTCCTCCTAACTGTTGTAGGAGTGGGCGATTTAGATCGTCGGCTCGTTTGTGTGTATTTGCGTCGTCTTCCTTGTGCATCAGTGCGAGAAGATGTGCACTGTGCACTCTTTACCTCTTGCATACGCTCTCGGAGGTGACCCTTTGTTTCTCCCAGCTTGACGCGTCGGCGACGACCGCGGCCATAAGTGGCGTAGTGCATTTGTTCTGTCATCTCCCATACACCAATTAGGATAATCAAAACTCTAGAGCTTCATCGGCTCAATATCGAACTAATTAACACAAATCTGCATAGCTATTAGCAGCACATGAAATGTCACCAGGCGCCTCCGTGATCGTGTGTGATCCATAGAGTGTAGAGAGTGTTGCTGCTGCGGCAAGGCCGCTCAAATGAAAGTAAAAAAGTGATTGGAGCGCCCATGCGGCACTCGTATGTCTGATGTGACAAAGGGGATGTCTTTTTCATCTGCCATCTTGCCGAGGTTGTGGCCAGTTGTGGCATTGGCCCTAAAGTGAGCAGAGCGAGACGTACGAGGCGATGAGCTACTGAGTTGATGCCTACGCTTCCTTTTTGTCTCACATTGTTTTACATCTCCAGAAATTATCAGAACATCCACTCCACAAATCTAGAAAGTGTCTTGACATGGTACGAGATGCACTTCCTTCAGCTTCAGGCTGACAGTATATTATACACACTAATGCAATACAACAAAGATAATATGTGACCTTATACGTGAAAGTTTGACCACGCATTCAAAACTATGCATTCTATTTCGGAAGATAATCCTGATCTTTCCTTCCATACTCCCCATCACTCCAACTCTCTGCTAACCTATGTACAGCCCCACGTCGTCGCGCAGTAGCACTAACGCCACCTCCCATAATTCTATCCTTTCCATCAATGGTACTAGAAGCTGGCATCCCAATGAAATCTCGCATTGCTCCCAAGAAAAACTGAGCCCTCCCAATGACTACAGTTGCGCCCTCATCATCCAAAGATCCATCCCCGTCATCTAACCAATCTTCAATGCCACCACCTTCTTCACTTTCTTCAATCTGAGCACCTGGCTCCAAGTCGAAAACAGATGAAAATTCTTCATACGTTTCCATTCGTTGGTACTCTCTCTCGGCTGTGGCGAATATTTCATCGTAATTGATATCTCCTGTTTCATAGTATAATTCATCTGTGTGATCTTCATTAAAATCTGAGCCTGATTTTTCGAGTTCATCATCATTGTCGTCCATTATCATCGTAAGAGAAGCTTCCTCTTCCATCAAATCTTCTTCGGGTTCTTCGCCCCACATCATCACCATTGCATCACATCCATAAATGCCCTGCTTGGATACATCTTCAACTTCGCCCGAGGAAGTTAAAGCCATTCGATTTGTAGCATCGCTTGACAGTGTACCGTGGTTCTTCCTGTGACGAACCTCGGGAATATCCCAGTCTTCTGACTGAGACTTTCCTCCATTGCCAAACCCAACTCCACTCGTGCTTTGATATGAATTCACTTGCAATGCATTGTCGTCTTGTCTCGATACAAATTGGATATCAGTTACGTTGAACGTTAGCGGGTCCCATGTTCGTTGCAATACCTTTGCAACCTTTACCGCCTGATCCACCGAGGCAAACCGTGCAATGGGTAATAATGGCTTAAACTTGACTGCATTCGAAGTCGACGCTCCCGCTTTGGTATCAGAGACGACCTTTCGTGGTAAATACTCTGGGTAGGGACTGACCGAAGATGATGGCGAGAATGCATCATACATGGGGAATAATTCTTCTCGCAAAGTTTCTCGGAGAGCTTCAAGTGCAATTCGTGATTCTTCATTCGGGGATAGATAGAGAACACATGGACCGTTGAAGCTGCCACCCTTCTTTCCAGCTTCATCCACATTAGTTGTGTCATCATCTTCAATTTGACCATCACTCTCAGTGCCCTGCCCCTTGTTTATCAGCCGTTGCCGCTTCTTACGTTCTCTTTCCTGTTTTCTTTCTAATCCCTTTCTTTCCTCCTCCTCAATCAATGCCATGCCCTCTGCTCTTCTCCTTCGAGTTTCCTTCTCGGCAAGGCTTTCGCCCAGAGTTCGTTGGGGCATGCGCTCATCTAATGCCTCGATTCTTGCTTGTAGGATTTCCCAGTGCGGTAATATTGTTATTGAATCTAAAGTAACTTCAAATGATTCCAATAGTGTGGAAGGAGAAGAAGAAGATGATGATGGCTGAGTAGTGTCAACATCCTCTTCCTCTTTCATGACATTGCCGCTGCCTTTTAATTCCAATTCTAATATTGACTTGGTTCCTTCTTCCTCTATCCACTCGGCCAATTTCCCCACCAAGTTAGGTATCGACTGAGTAGGTGCAAACGGATGAAATAATCTGATTGCCGGTGGCCACTTGTAGAATGTTGTGTCTCTGGCAAGATGTCTAGCGCGTTGAATAGAATCCCAGCGTCATCTGGTGGTATAATACAGACGGCCGTGTTCATTGTTGCTCCGTCATTAGTATTTTTTCGCCTTGAAGTGTTTCTATTGTCCTTAGTGTCCCGAGATCTCCTTCTTTTGCCCAATGGTTCGTCTGCACCGTTGTTGATGTTTGAAACATTTCTTCTCAGTGATGTGCGCGGATGCAACCGTGCACTTGCGTTTGAGCGGACACTGTGATGTAATGGTGACGAATTGAATCCTGCACAGCCAGAGTAGCAACATGATATTATCACAAGCAGATAGGATCGTGCCTCTCTCATTGTCAGCAGCCACAAAATTCTTCTTATTGGCAGTTGAAAAGGTATTGTATCGATTGGTTTATGCCGTCGTCGCTGTCAGCCGGATTCAATTTTGGCTGAGGCTGATGGTGATGGAGAATCAGATGGGCATCTCTAATTATCCAACCAATAACCCCCGGCCGAGTCAAAACACTGTGAGAACACGCGTCCTGCTCCCAGAACTTTGATTGTATCTTTGCATGGGCCACAGCGCATCGACTCATTCGCATGGATTCATAAAACGCACTGAAGTTAAAGTAAACAATGAAGTTCGTCAAGATTGCCTCCACCGTACTCCTCGCCTGCAACGTTTTTGGTGAGTTTTTATTTGACTGGCTCTCCTCTGGTGTGCTGTATGTTTGTGCTGTTGCTGTTGGTTGCTTGATACAACATGTGCATGTGCCGTGTGCCGGCCACTTCTCATCCAATATCAACCTCTCTCCACTCACGTTTACTTACTTTCATTGCACGACCTTCTACTTCTACATACTTATGCTTCACCCAAATGCGACTCTTCTGCTTTTCTCGATCAAGCTGCTGCATACGAAGCTCCCAGCGATAAGCTCATCAAGGACCTTGCCGATGAGCACAAAGCCAACAAGTTTGAGGACGATGCGCCAACGATGGAACTCTTCGGCGGTGGCAATGTCGATACTTGTAATTGCGCCATGTCCTCTGACCCCAAAAGGTGCAAAGAAGTGGTGGCTAATTTTCACTTGTGTGTGGCAAAACATACCCGCAGTAACATCTTACAAGGCAGGGATAGGTGGGTAGGATGCGAAGATGAACGGGCAACCATGCACAGGATGTGCACTGGCGAAACTGCTGACATTGGCAATCGTAATCGTTCTTGTCCTTGCGTCATGTCCTCTAACCCCCAAAGGTGCAACAGAGTGGTGCACAGGTTTGACAACTGTGCGAGGAAAAGAGCCAAGAATAACGTCCTAAGTGGCAGACCTCCTTTTGCAGGATGCGAGAATCGAAGTGCAGCCATGGAGAGGATGCAGAACGCGTTGTGCCCTGCCGAAACCGAAATCACTTTTCTCATTCAAGCTGCCGCTTCTTGTGCCCTCCGTGGCTTTTCCCTCGGCGCAACTTTGGTAGCTTTTGCTGCCATTCTTATCATTCATTAGAGAGGCCGAGAGAACTTCCACTTGACAGCCCGCCCGCTCCTACGCAGAGAATCCAATTCTCGAGCACAGCGGACGCTTCAAGCGAAGTAGTTGAGAATTCCTGACGGATATATGAATGATTTAGTTTACGTGTAATAAATAAACCTGCAGTTTCAAGCACTATCACTATGTCTATGTAAAGATATAGTGTCTTACATTACAATATCGAGCAGTTGTTGATCGTAGAAGACAGTGATTGTGGTATCAACGTAGACTGCGCAAGATAACTAACCATCACATCTCACCAAGTCAAGGAGGTCAAGAGCAATATGACATGAAAGGTGGGCATATCTCCAAGAGCAGAGTGAGTTATTGTGCTAAGCAGAAATAGCGTCAAATAGTACTAGAGGAGAAAATATTGAGGTATTTTTCTGATAACCTACAAGCATTTCAGGTTAGGAGTGATGTTGGTTAGCAATAGCTTTCAAAATTCATTATCTCCACCAATGACTTCTGGCATCTCTTGCACCAAAGGATCAATCAACGAATCTTCAACAGCACCCCTGGATTTCAACCATTTATACAACGTGTATGCACCTACAGCGAACACGATATTGATCAACACGATCAGAGTTTTGGCTGATACGCCCAACACGTTTTTGGTTGCCTTGAATGCATTCAGCACAGGCTTTGTCACCGTCTGCGCTGTGTTTGCAACCTTCAAATATCGTTCCAACTGCTTATCGTCCATTTGAGCGAATTGATCAATAGCCTTTTCCATTTGTTCCACTTTTGCTGTATCTCCTTCTTGCCCCTCAGATCCACCTCCAAATTGAGCTGCAATCATTTGTTTCATCATATCAGGATTTTGTTTCATCATTTTGACCATTGAATTCAGTTGGTCTGGATTGGATAATAGCGTTTCCATCATTTGAGATGGATCGGTAGGGAAACCTCCAACAGGTGCATCTGTCGCAGCACTTGCAGTTGCATTATTGCCAGCGCTGCTGCCCATCATTCCAGCAGCACCAGCAGCACCAGCACCACCTGCCATCTTCTTCATCTGCTCAAATTGCTCCGGCGACATGTTCTTCAATTGCTCACCAGCCATTTTCAACATGTCTGGATTACTTGCCATAGACTCCATCTGCTGTATTGCCATTTCAATCTCTGCATCTGACATTTTGGCCATGAAGGGGTTCGTTCTGCGTAAAGTCTCTTTCGACATGCCTCGTAACATTGTCGCTTGTTGTTTGAGTTGATCGGGGCTCATGGATGCCATTTGTTGACTAGCAGTTTTGAATTGATCAGGTGAGATGTCTGGTACACTTGTGTTGGCAGCGGGTACAGCTGTGGGAGATGTAACATCTGAATATGTAGCATTGGCAGTAGCAACATTGTTATTACTACTACTGGATGGTGATGATCGTTTCGCTGCCAAATCTTGCTTGACAGCCGCATCCAAATCACTCTCGCTCATATTCTTCATTTGGTCCATTGCCATCTTCATCATCTGTGGATTGTTCGCCATGGCCTCCATTTGAGAAATGGACATGTTGATCTGTTCATCAGTAAGCGCAGCCATGGCAGGATTTGTAGCGCGGAGTGTAGCCGCTCCCATTGCCCTCATGGTGGCAGCCTGTTGTCGCAGCTGATCTGGTGTCATGGACGACATTCGTTCGGCCCCCTGACGGAGTTGTGAGCTGTTGATGTTGGGAGGGGATGGTTGAGCGGTGCTTTTATTGCTACGAGGGGTTGGAATATCTGATGCAGGTTCATTAGCCTTGGCAATGAGCTTTGCAAGTTCTTCCGGCGAGGTGGTTACTTCTGATACCATGCCTTTCAAGATATCCTTTTCCATGCCTGACAATTCGTCCTCCGTGCTAGAGCCTGATGCAGCAAGCACCCCCTTCATTTCTGGTACACTCAGAGAGGATAATTCTCGTGGCAAATACCGCATGTTGGTGGGTTTGATTGCCATGGATTTGTTAACACCGAAAACATACACTTCTTGCCGGCCGTTGCTAGATAGCTTCGACTTACGATGCCATTCTTGTCATTGTATTGGGCGGCTCCTACCAGATTCTGAAGGACTACGCACGCGCCTACGGGGAAGGAGGAAGCCATGGTGGGTTCGAAAACGATCTACTTATGTTGTATTCCAAGCAATGCTCGCTGCTCTGCAATGCATGCGCCGAGCTTGCAAGTTGCAAGCGAGAGGGGGGGATTTTATTTACGTCGGACAGACCAGACGCGCCAAAAATCGCCATCCACCAAATCCAGCAAAGAACAAAATCACATCACATTATGTATGTCAATAAAATGCTGCATTGATGCTCTAATCCTAATTGGTACAGATTCGACTTAGGCACAAGCCATAATAGACAAACAACATGCCACGCAGAGGAAGAAAAAGAAAGAAGACACGTACCCACGTCGTCGACACCGACGAGCGCATACGAGGTGGCTTGCTATCCAACGATGAGCTAAAAATACCACGCTCATTGGTCATCCGACGGGGCAAGGTAGAATCCGAATTGACCGAACTAGTTACCGATATTCGCAAACTGATGAGGCCGTATACAGCTGTGAACTTCAAGGAAGATGCCAAGAATAGAAAAGTGACGTTGTCTCACTATGCCAATTCATTATCGACATCAATGGGTGTCACTCACATTCTTGCAGTGTCTCAAAACTCAAATCGGGTTACTTTGAGAGTAGGCCGGACACCTGGGGGACCTACACTTCCTTCCGTGTGAAAGCGATTTACATTGGGACGACAAATCCGTTCAGTGCAACGTCGTCCCTATGACTCTACAAAAGCATTTGAATCGCCACCAGTCGTTGTCACCAATAACTTTGGTGATGTCAGTGCTGCACCTCATGTCAAATTAATGAGAATTACATTTCAGAATATGTTCCCTGCCATCAATGTATCTACTGTCAAATTGAGTGAGTGCCGTAGAGTGGTGTTGTTCAATTTTATACGAAGGGACATGTCTCAGGTATCCTCCGACAAGAAGAAACATGTAGGTGATGATGATGATTTGGAAGATGAAGAAGTTGAAATTAGACATTATGCCATCCGTGCCAAACCCGTGGGCGTTGATCGTAAAGTTCGTCGGTTGGTAGAGGCCAAGATACCCAATTTGTCCAAGCTGAGTGACATTTCGGACTACATCACGGGACAAACTTCGAGTGGGGCTCCAGCACCTGCTGTATTGCGTCCTGGAGAGATGTCAGATTCAGAACCCGAAGATGAGGATACACAAGTCGTGTTACCTGGTAAATACCGTGGGAAGGGGAACAATCAAGCACAAAAGTCGGCATTAAAGTTGGTTGAGCTGGGACCGAGGTTACGCATCAAGCTGTACAAGGTTGAGAGAGGCATGGCATCGGGCGATGTCATGTATCATGCATATGAAAACAAAACTCCTGAAGAGGTCAAGGCATTGAAACAACGAAAGGAGGGAGAGGCTTCTCTCAAAAAGCGACGTCGCGAAGAGCAAGAGGCCAACGTGGCCAGAAAGCAGGCTGCAAAAGATGAAAAACTTGCTGCCAAGAAGGCACGCAAGAAGGAGAGAGAGGAGAAGGCGATGGCTGCTTTGAGAGGTGAGGTAGCTAATGGCGATGGCGCCGACCAAGAAGAATCGAGTAGTGAAGAAGAAGAGGAGGAGGGCACTGACAGTGAAAGTTTTGAGGAGGAAAGTGGAGATGAAGAGGATAGCGAAGCTGGAATGGAGAGCGAGGAAGACTAAAAGGAATTCAAAATAAACAATTTGATCTAGATCTTTTATTACAAGCCTACACTAGTTTATCATCGTACAATTTGCTTTAGGGTAAGGCATCTAATGCCTGGAGTATCTGAGGAAATGTCGGTCTTGCCTTTGGGTCTCTTTCAACGCAATTCTTTATCAACGCACGGAAGGGTTGAGGGCACCATGCAGGGATTTCAGGCCTGTAATTCTGATTCAGAACAGCAAGAGCACATTGTATTGGTGTCATTCCTTCATATGGACACTCTTGTGTTAGCATCTCCCAAAGAATGATTCCAAAGCTATATACATCAGCAGGCTCTGCATAGTCTTCACTGCAAAGCACCTCGGGTGCCATCCACTGTACTGTCCCGCAGTTACCTGTCATGCCACTTCGAACTGCTTTCAATCTGCTCAAGCCGAAATCTGCCAACTTTGCTGTGTATGACTCGTCAAGAAGAATATTTGCTGACTTGAGATCCCGATGCAAAACTGGTGGGCAGCCACTATGCAAATAACACATGCCTCTTGCGCTTCCCGACGCAACTCTTTTCACCAGGTACCACGGCCAAACACCTTTTGGTGCTATTGGACGCTCCCTCTCGCCTGAGGTTGTAGGAGGAGATTGTATTTGTTCGTAGAGCTCAAGAGGCCAAGCATTGCGTGTCACACCGTCGGCCACTCTGTATGGCGGAGCAAGTGGCAGCCGTAAAGCATCCCACAATGAACCATTCTCACACAGTTCCGTTATGATGGCACGATTTGGAGCATCTAAGCATGCACCCATGAAGAGACAAATATTTGGATGACGCATTCCTGAAACCATGTTGATTTCCCCAATGAATTCTTCGAGGACGGCCTTTGGAATTTTCTCAGCCTGAGCTGTCCCCGTAAGTACTTTTACCGCGACGGGAGTTCCCTTCCACTTGGCCTTCCAGACTTGTCCAAACCCACCCCCACCAATTACGTCTTCAAGCTTCAATTCACTGAATGTTATCTTTGACGACAGCGAGGACGAAGAATCTGAAGAAAATGTCAAGTCCGTTCTGATATGTTGAATGCTGTTTCTAGGATCGTCTGCAGGATCAATAGATTCCGACGCCTGCTTCAACTTCTCAAGATTCTCACTTTCTTGTCGCCTCATCTCAGCAGTAGCTGCATCAGGCGCTTCGTACCAGGCACTCTTCTCGTGACCAAACATTGGATGTTGAAATGACTGCCCACCAGACTCAAGAGGTGACGTATCATCTGCTTCTACATTTGTTCTCCACTTTGGGCCCGAAACACCTGATTCCATTCTGACTAGCTGCAGCTCTTCAAGTAGTACTGAGCGAGGGGCATCACCAGTGTGACCACTTCTTGGGCTATCGCCAGCTGAGTGATCGAGACGTGGTACTAGTGGTAAATCCGGCAATGCGTGAGATGAAGCTATATTTGGAGAAGCATCAGACGTGGTAATTGTGGGGTGAAAGTCATTTTGATTGGATTGTTTTGATCACCGTGATCAATTAGTATTGGGGGAGCTGGAAGATCGTTGCCCTTTGCCATTAACATCTTCGCCAACTCCCTCTTTTTAGCCGACGTATGATCTACTCGAGGTGTCGATAATTCTGCAAACTCCCCTCCAAATGGAACAGGGTACGATCGAAGAGGCGATGAAAACGGAATGGACTGAGATCGAATCGGGCTTGTCAGAGCATTTTCGTTGTGTAATTTGTTAGGACTTGAGTAACTGTATTCTTCTTCTGATGTTATTGGCGGTGTAGTTTTGTCCTGACTCTGTGGATTTGCCAAATTAGCCGCAGATTCCTCTTTGATTCGCGCGGCATGAGCAGCGACAACGTCCATCGATGAGAATGATTCCGTTGGCGTGAAGGGACCCATTGGTTTTACTAAATGCCGTCGCAATACTGCCGGCTCATTTGAGGGTGATGTTGAAGGGGCCACAGTTTTGTTGTTTTCATCCCACGCTTCAAAGTCATGATTACTACCATCGGGCGATGCAGCAGAGGGCTCAAATCCCTCAAGTCCCGAACCTAGACCACTTGAATCAAATGGAATAGGAGGCGGAGAAGGCTTTGGTGTCGGAACAGTAGCTGCTGCGTGGTTGCTTGTTTGCATGGTCGAAGCTCGACTCGTTATTGAACCTCGCGGGGATCTGTCCATTTTATTGACCCCTCCAGCAGGCGCTGATCCTCCTCGACTGCTCATCGTGCTAGCAGTACTACTTGCACGAGTAGGAGTCGCCTGATACGGATCAACAGCACTACTTTGATGATTGGCCGATCTTCGTAACCGATGTTCCTGTTCTCTAAAATTAGTATCACCAGTGTTGAGATTGTAATACAATCGAGCTGCTGGATCATCCGGTGGCTGAGGAGAAGCATTTGCACGTTTCTTTGTTATAGAAGATCCTCCTGATGCCCCCTCGTTATCAGCCCTGTAACTATCATCTTCGGTGACCTCTTCATCTTCACTCCATTCATCCGTCTTCTTGCGATAACTACTTGGACTTGCAAAGTTTGGTTTCTTCTTGGTCCGTCTTCGAAGATAGGTGGTAGTATGACCAGGATCAGTTGAAAAATGAAGAAATAATCCAACCAGGATGGCAAAGATGCCTAACATCATTATAAATGAGATTTGCCATGAATCATCTGAAGCCGGCCCAAATGGAGTTCTTGCAGTTGTTGATTGATGTAACTCTGTACTACTACCACCGCCGCCCTCTTGCCGATGAGTCATGGCTGCTGCTCTACGATCAGCACCCCTTCGTAAAAATTCCTTTAAATTAGCATCATCTGTCACCACTGGCATCAAATTAAATCTCTTTGTGTCCTCTTCGTGTTTATCAGTATCATCTCTTCCTCGAATGTGCATCCCCCGTAGTCCCTGCTGTGAAGTAATGGCCTGCTGCATGCTCCCATCACCCAATCCTAACGCATAGTGAATACGCTTTGTGTTGTCTCTGCTCTTCGCAACGACTTGTGGTATGGAGGCTGCGATTAGGCTGCGTGGAGCAATCATTGTATTTTTTTGACACAAAGATTCCGCAAGATTTGTGATATTATGTGCATGCCTCCTCTCTGTGTGCTCCTCCTTCAAACCCCGTCGACGAGGAGGCTCGTGTACAGAATGTGCTGTCCTCTGATGCCTTGGTCAAGCTTCCAATGGTAATGATAGACAAACATGTTCATCTCGGTATGCACTCGATTATTGTTATGATGGCGTTCGAGATTCGAGACACGACCGGAACTTCAAAATTCAAAATTCCATTGTGTCTATGTTTGGATTGAAATATTAGCTTCGACATAAGTAGGTACATCGACTTCCATAACCAATGAAGAAAAATATAGAAGGTGTCTTCGTTTCATGTATTTATAATAATTGTGTTTAGTTGTTATTGTAGTAGATCTTTATCAACAAAATGGCATTCTGGATTCGTTTCCACCTCATCTTCCATCTATAAGGATTTCATTTTCACACAGCAGGGCAATAAAAAGCAACCACACCCAACAACGCAACCACCGCAACCACAACAAAAGCAAGAGGCAAGAGATGGATTCATTAAAATCGTGCAAACAGCCATCAGCAAAGGGACGTAACAACGGTGGCGGCGTCAATCATCACCAGCATCTCTCTGGTAATAACAATGCATCAGCACCGTCACAGCAGCAGCAGGAGCGGGGCGAGAGAAATAATGATAGTAGCCATCCATTATCATCCTCGAGCAATGTAGTGATTAATCATCATCATCATCATTTCCATGATTCCTTCGGTGATGCTGACAGTGGTGTTGACTACGGGCCGCCAATTGAATTAGAAGAAGATACTCATGATAATGCCGCTATAAAAGCAATCTGTATCAAAATCACAACACAACGACGGTATGGAACTACACCTCAATAATCCACCAGAGGAGGAGGAGGTTGCAACAACCATCACACTAGAAGAACTAGAAGAAACCGTTGGACTACGAGAAGCAACACTCGAATCCCTACATGATAAACTATCCAAAACTCAATCAAGAAATAACACTGGAAGAGCAATCGTCATCACTGCTACAAAACGATATTGAACTGTTGAATAAAAAGAAGATTGTGTTGAAGAAACGGACGGAGAATAATGTGCAGTTGGTGAAGGAGTTGGAGGGGACTTTGGAGAAATGTTTGGAGAGGTTACGTCGTGTGATGGATGCAGATGATGAAGCAGATGATGATAATAATGGTGATGTAGATACAAAGGAGGAAGTCAAAATAGATGATGAACAACTTCTTCCGGTTGGCAGCCAAGTTTCTGACGAGAATGGTCATGATGTGGTAATGGAGACAGAAGCAACGAATAGAATTCAAAGCGTCAAGGACTCCAAGAAGGCAGATTATGATGACTTCGAGATCATCAAAATGCCAATCAGTATCGTAGAACAAGACAAAGGCAGCATTGCATGGCCAACTTTTGGTAACAAAGACGTCAAGAGGGTACGAAAAGAAGCTGCAAGTTTGCCATTTGCCTTTCCAGTGTGGCGCACGAGTGAATTGTCTTGTGCACTCTATACAAATTTGGACTCGCCAACGTTACTATTGGACATGATGAATACGACAATATTGGAACATTTGTTATGTAGAGAAGAGAACAGGGTGGATAACGGTTGTGGACAAGTGCACGAGTCGAAAATTTGGGGGACTTCGTTGGATATAATGACTCAAGTAAAATGGGAGCATCTGCTGCCTAGTCTCCAATGTGAGATGGTTGAAGCATCTACTGGCTCGAGCGATAGCAGACTTGACCCTAATGTACAGCTATGCCCGTATGAACTTGGTGGTACTTGTGCCGACGATCGATGCCCATACCAACACTTATCTCGTCCACAACCAACTCGAGAGGAGGCAACAGATTCTGCTCAAGACGATGACGTTATCAAGTATCACAGTTTATCAAAACTCGCATTGCCACCTAGTCCTTACTCCGACAGTGAAAGATCATCTGGAGATAAGGCGACGGATGCGATTAATGATGCTGATTTGAAGCATCCCCCCGTATTGGACAAAAGCGACGAAGAATTGGATCCTTCAGTCGAGCCAGCAAATCAACGGGGCTTTGAAGAAAACGATGATTATGTATCTCTACCGACGGTAACTGAATGCACCGATGACCAGGATGTCAGCAGCAGCAACAATATCTCACGTGACTTGGAATTCAGTGAAAGATTTTGGTGGTACAGCGAACATCCTTTTGACATATCTTTGAATGGCAAAGAAGAGCCACATGATGTGTTTGAACAAGTTGTGACTTCGTTCGGATTTAGAAGGAACGGTGACTTCCTTGAACACATAGCGCAGCCTTGGGGCACGACACTACAGAAGGAGCTGATCGTCGACGCTAGAGTGATTGACTTGTGTAGAGTATGTGTTCACATGGGACAAGGTTCGTTTGCATTGACAGTACTAGACACGTTTCAAAAGTCAGTGCCTAGTAGTCGCTTTCATAAAGCACTCCGACTCGCTCGTCAGGAAGTCAAGTTATCCATCAGCAGCAACAGCTCACAGAACACATTTGAGACCCAGTTATCTCTTCTTGTTATATCGAAATATATTCGGGCGAAGTTCTTCAAATCCGACTTTCCCATTTTTGACTTGACGCTTGCGATGAGCATTATTTCTGGTAAGAAAGCGCCCAAAAGAAAAAAGATGTCCTCAGCAAAGAAGACCATGTGGAGAGAGGTATACGAGAAATCTCTACATCTTTTGTTAGAGAACGTGTCGCGTTCCCCCAAAAGAAGAAAGATGTCCTCAGCACAGAGTGAGAACAATAAGTGGGCAGGATTCGAGAAATCTCTACATCTTATGTTAGAGAAAGAAGTCATCGTTCCGTTCTCTCAGGTTGTCAAAGGAGAAGAATACTCGTACTTCTTGAACTGTGTTAAAATTGGGAAAGATCTTGAAAATGCCGTTTACGAATTATCACAACACCGACATTTTCACCCTTGTTTCATGCTTTGGAACCTACATGGGCAACTTTGCAGACATTGTTGCAAACAAGTTACGCTCTCTCGACAACAAGTGATTGGCTCCAACCGGACTTGATTGTCACTGTGGTCATTGGGCCAATCATTAACGCATGTGTGAGCAAAACAATTGCCGTCACTGTACCACCTCAACAACAACATGAAAAAAAGCCGACAAGTCATGATGAGGATAAATGTCAACCAAAACATGATATGCGAACAATTGCAAACATGACCTGCTTAGACAAATGCATTGTCGGAATATTGAAGGCTTTAAACAAAAGTAGCCAGGAGAATGGAACGGCAGAACTGGTTGAGCTGCTGACAACTCCGCTTCATGCTATCAGTGTGGCGATTTCAATGGCAGTAAGAATGGTGGATAAGGCTCAAATGAAACTTGGTTATGCCTTGAGCAAAGGAAGAATTCATCGAGGAGTTCCTTCAATGTATGCAATGTCGAGCATTCTTTGGTCCCAGCTAATTCAGCTCCGAATTACATTTCCGGCGTATACCTCGGCTCTGCGCTATGAGCACATGATACCTTCATTGGCAAAAGAGACGATAACGTCTCACCAAGATATAATAGCAAGACTGTCTGAACACGGTGTCATCCTGCACAGCATTGTTCTTCCCGGAGACCACCAAATAACTTTGAGTACGAAAGGGTCGAAGGATCAGTATAAAGCAGTGTGGGAGGACGTGAAAAGAGAAATCTACGCACAGCGCTCACTGCAAGAAGATCAAAAAGAAGCTGTGGCCGAATTGGATCTTGTTGTTGCCAATTACATGAACGAATACTCTTGTTTTCCTGAGACTCTCTTACTCGCAGGGGGGAACTTAGCACGATTACGTATGACAAACTGTGGCTTAAAGACGCTACCGATGTCATTCGGCTTCCGCCTTTCCAATCTACAGGTGTGACATTTCAGTGCAGCATTTGCTTATACCTGTAAAGTTTCTCACATAATGTTTTTTCTCACTCATTTTTCACATCAAAGGTATTGAATTTATCTAACAATTTACTGCGAACTTTGCCTCCAACTATGAGATTGATGCAGTCACTAAAGGTATTGAATGTTGCACACAATCAGATCGAAGAGTTTCCAGAAACGGTAATTCATTGCAAACTTCTCGAAGTTATTGATGTATCTCACAATAAGCTACGTGGCTTTCCAAGGGATCTCGCCCTTCGGTTACCACAATTGCAATCTTTCGTTATTGACAATAATCCTGTATAATTACATTTTTCACTCCAATATTTGAGTACTTAGTCTATATATGGTGCCTGCTTGCCCAACCAATTGAACATGCACGATGGCCACTTTGTTCTAACAACATCTTGAAGATCTCCACCACTATCCCCTCCACCTTTGGAAGAAAGAGCAATGCTAGCACCGACTGCTTCTTCGGCACTAAGCCTGGTTAAACGAAATGGTGTAAGGCACCCACCACGAAGACCATTGTAGTGATACAGTGGGAAAGTGTGTCCATGCTTTTCAAAGTCTGGCTGTTGCTGTGGAGTTTGAGTCGAAGAATTTGTGAGTAGCAACACCGGTTCTTTTGCAGCTGGCTTTTTAGCATCTGAAAAGAGTGAATCATCGTCTCTTGGTGATATGGTGGATACATGAGGTTTTGTAAGTGTGCTATCAAGAGCAGTATTCTCTGAACTGGGATTTTCAGCAGGCCCAAAGGGAACCGACAGAGTCCCTGATTCTTCAGCAGTTGCTAATTGTGTATCTGTGTCATCATTTGTCATGTTTCGTTCCCGGTCCATGACAATCTCTTGCTGCATTTCTAATGGGAGACTGTCAAAAACATCTCGATCTATCCCTGGGGGGCATAAACTGAGCGGTTTAGATTGAGCTGCACTTCTAATCAATGGAAGTGGTTCCAGATCTGGTGGTTCCAGAGCTGGAATCGAATCGTCATCTGGCATGCTCCCCCACTCTGCGGCTAACTTTCGGGCCAGTTCCTCATCACTCGACATGGTAGAAGGAGGAGGAGTTGCCTGCCGATTGATTGTCCCGATGATTTTGACTTCGTCGTCATCCTTATCGTTCATAATAGCTTGCAATGATGAACCAGTCATCAAACGACTCGTTGCCTTCCAAAAATCATCCCACAATACAATCCCACCTCCACCAGGAACCTCCACATATGCACCCAAAGTTTGAACCCCATTCTCTCCCAACATGATCACCAAGTCCAACTCTTCCAACACCTTTCCCAACGAATCCTTCATAATAAACCCACTTTCCCCATCCTCCACCTTCTTAAATGCACGCCGACATCGTTCCAGCAATTGATCCGATTTACTCTCCTGCAAACATTTCGAGTCACCAAACACAACCGAGAAATGATTGGTAGACGCAACTATCCAAACGGGAAACATTGGAGATTTGTAATAACTCCCCACTTCGCAATACCGCAACGACTCCAGTTGAGAGAGGTACCCAATCGCTGGACGATATTGAATCCCCCGACATGTCAATTCCTCGGATAATGTCATGGAATTATCGAATACATTACTAACAGCTTGGCCGGTAAGTAATAGATTCATCAGTTCTTGACTGGAGTGACCAAATTGAGATGTGATGGTGTTATTTGGATCATCCATATCTGCCTTTATGCGATCAATTCCACGTGATTCTACGAGTGCCATGACGAAGAACATGACTCCTCCTGGACAACGAAAGAAGTCAAGTGGTTTGGATGATGACGAGTTGATGTTGTTGATGTCGGTTTGTCCATCATTCATCATCGTTTTATCAAGTCCCAAGAGATAATCGGATACGGCATTTGCAAGATTTGTTATTTTGATTTGTTGGGGAGTGAGAGCTATAGGTTTGTGTTGTTGAAGTAGTACGAGATTGTCATCTATGAAGGAGACTTCTTTCTTTCTGGGTCGTTTTGTGTCAGGTGATGAATCGCTGTCGTCATCGTCGTCATGGTGCTTGTCGGATGATGTTGTAGCAACGATTGAATATATAGATAAACCAGAAGGTGTTGATGATGATGATGCAGAGTTGGAAGAGGAGGTCAACATTTCTTCTATCCAAGGACTTTGCTGCACCTTTGCCTCTTCCTCGCCGACAGCAGCAGCAGCAAGAGAAGCAGCAGCAGGTTGTGTAGTCGTAACATCATCATCACTGACATCAGTTGGAAAAACAAGACGAACAGTACATGATTCACTTCGCTTCTCACTCGACGCAGCCGGTATTATCGATGCACGTGCCAATATCATTGCAATGGCCATTGCCATGGCTTCCTCTACTTCCGAAGTTGTAGGTGGCAAATGATGAGTTCGTTCATGATGAGGTGGTTCCAAGGTGGTGGTTACTGGAGAATATGGATAATCAAAAGCTCTTCTCCTCCTGCCATCATTATCATCCTGACTATTACGTCGTCGTCTACCCCATAATAAGACACGAATCATTTCCGCTTGAATAGCCGCAAGTATACCACATGGACCTCCATGTCGTTGAGTTAATCCCCAATTTTGCAGTGAGGTGAATGCTTCCAACAGATCTGTACTACTATCGTTGTTGGTGGTGTTGCTACTACTACCATTCTCTTCACTACTCTTCATGGCTACATCCCCATCATTATTCTTGGAAGCACTACACAACGATGATGTAGTGATACATTCATAAATCCAACGCTCCTTATCATTCGTAGTTGTAATGTTATCATCCCACATTATTTTGTGAAATGATGTGCAATTGAAATTATCCGTTTTTTCGATACTACTTGTTGTAATTGTTGGTACCAAGTCATGTTTGGAAGATGAGGAGGTAGTTTGCGTTGTTGGTAATGGTGTCTCTTCCATTGTTGCATTGTATTGATTGCTGCTGCTGATGTCATTGATAGTTGCAGCAGTGGTAGTACTCGTGTGCATAGAGAGAGCAAGCGCCTTTTGAAGTTCTTCATCTTCGTCATCATTTACAATGGGTAGGAAGGACACCGCTGATGGTGGACGAGCCGCGGATTCGGCTTCGTCGCCCATGTTGGCCCAAGGATTATTGTCCATGGTATTGCTGCTATCTGTCTATGCTGATCTTTGATTCCCTCAATGTCTGCTCACTAATGCGTGCAGCACTGGCAACTATGGCAGCAACGGTACCGCAGCAAAGCGCAGCAACAACGATAAAAGCGAGATTTTTGATTATCATCCCTTTTGGTCTGTCTGACTCAAAATTGATAATCTCCATGACGGACATTGACAATAGCAGTACATAGCGGCTCTTCCACCACACCCGACCATAACAAAACAGCAACCTACAACTCTCTAAAACGATGGCCCAGTCACTGACCTCTCGCATGTCACGGCTGGCAATCAGCACACGCAACATATTCACCTCATCATTATCAATATCCAAACCCAATCCATCACCAATACTATCATCATCCTCCTCATTACGAACTCCATTGATGCACACCAACATCCTGCGCAGCCTATCCGCCATCCCAAAACAACAACTTCAACAAACACGCACAATCGACATAACCAACAACTCCCCCGACTTCGGCGCAACCTCCACCCTCCCCCCCCTCCTCCACTCCCAACGCGACGCCGAAAACTTTGCCGCCTTTGTCCACGCCAACAAACACCACAAGGTCAAACCCTTCATCCTAAAACGACGTCGCCACCAACTCAAATCCTACATTGGCAATGAAAAGAACATTCGACATTCACCATGGAGGATGAATCTAGTATGTCAATTTGCACATGGTCTCACTGTCCCAGAGGCGTTGAAGCAGCTTATGTTTTGTCAAAAGGTCAAGGCTCCATTGGTGGCCAAGGTTATTAGGAGGACGGCGAATTTGGCGGATATTAGGGATGGGTTTCAGCCGAGTCAGTTGGAGGTAAGTGAGTGTTTTACTACTCATGGGACGCATTTGAAGAGGTTGAAGATTATGGGGAGAGGACGGTGAGTTGATATGGTATTGATTTGTGTGTATGATGCGTGTTTAGTGTTGTATATTCATTGCAAGAGAGACGAAATGGTCATTCGTTGTGAATGTTGGGATTTACATATCACTGACAACGTTCTTTTCTCTTTCCACCCCTTGAATAATACTACTGCAACAACAACAACAACAAAAAACAGATCCGGAAAGAAACTACGACGATTCTCACACATCCGTCTAGTCCTTCGCGAAATCGACTTTCCCACCAAAATATTAGAAGCCACCTCCATCAATCAGAAGCGAAAGTGGTTGGAACGACTTGCCATTGCTAGAGAGGATTATGAGAAGGCCAGGGTAGAGAAGGAAGAGCTGGAGGAGTTGGAGAGGTTGGCGGCGGAGGTTGCGGAGAAGCAGAGGAAGGAGAAGGAGGCGGAGAGTGCAAAGTAGAGGAAACAGTGTGAATGGTGTTGATACGTAGCTGGTTGCATACTGAGCCTACCTGGCTGTGTTTGCGTTACTGACTACTCAAGAAGTAGAGAGTGAATGATGTAGATACTTAGCTGGTTGCATTCTGAGCCTGGCTGTGCGTTGCTGACTTTACAAGAAGTAGAGAGTGAATGAATAGAGACTTGGCTGGTTGCATGCGAGCTTGGCTGTGCGTTGCTGACTATTTTTTAAGCACTAACTTAAACATTTGATAGAAGAGTATGCAGTGGCACTAGAGACTAGGAGGAATAGTGCTTGGCTTGAAGTGTGTTGCTCAAAGAACTCACGTATCAATGTTGCAGAAGTAGAGTGAGATAGAGTGCCTAAAGCTGTCAGCACAATGAAGCAAGATTAATCATAGCATGGTGCATGCATAGCTGCGTTCAAACAACAACGTCATTAAGTTCAGAAGGATGGACGTTCTTGAAGTGTGCTGCTCAAGAAGTCACGTGTCCATGTCGCACAGTGCCTAAAGCTGTCAGCAAAATGAAGCAAGACTATTCAAAACGGTCGCTGCGTTCGAACTAAAACATTATTTCGTCGAGAAAAAGTTTTATTACTTTATGATGTGGCTTTTCTCAATCTACCATCGCCTTCTATCGGCTGCACTTAAGCTAACCTCAAATGCTCTAGCAAGTAAATAAACGGCGCGAGTGAACCCATACTAGTAGGGAACAGTGGGAATAATGCGCTGTAAAACATTAATGTCCTCCAGCACAGTGGTGTTGATGAGGGATGAAGAACACGCTTCAACCCTGGGAGTGAAGATTATCTATTCTGACAGGTTGTGTTTCATCAAAAAAGACATGATAGTTACAACAACAATCTCAAGACTAGCTGATGACCTTAATAGGAGGCAACGAAAGCGGCCAAAGTATCCTGGGAAGCCTGGGATGCGGCAGCGCACTTTTCTTGGTTCTTGAGAGTAGCCTGAAGACTGGCCTCCTCAATAGCCTGGAAGAATTTCTTGGCAAGTTCCTTCTGCTCGGGTGACTTGGCAAGACCACGGACGGCTCCACGAGTTTCGTACATGTAACGGGTCAATTCATCCTTAACATTGAACCATTGCTTCTTCTCAACGTATCCAGGGAGGAATGAGAGACGCTTTTGGGATTCGGCGATGTAAGCCTTCTTGCGGGTCAATTTCTACGGCCGTTATCCTCTTTGTAGAGAGCAGCGTCAGTTCCACGGTTTCCGTAAATAGAGTAAGGGGAGTAAACCTCGGCAGCCTGGTCACTTCCGTAAGCAGCACCCTCTGAGTAAGAAGATCCATCTCCGATAAGGCCGAAGACAGAGAATCGGGGGGATTCACCGGCAGAAGCGTTGGCGGCAGCAGGAAGGAAGATGGCACCAGCGGCAGCGATGGAGGAGAGAGCCTCACGACGAGAGTTCTCGGCCTGCATGGCAACAGATTGCCGGGCGTTGTTCGCCACAGGGGCGAAGGCAGAAGCCGTGGAGGCAAGGGCGAGGGCAGCAACGATCTTCATGGTGTTGGTCTAAAGGAGGTTGCAAAGGAGGTGATTGAGTGAGATCATCGTAGCCGGAAGGGCAAATCTTTCAAAGTTGAAGGCGAGTTGTGCAGCATGGAGAGGTCCAGACCTCAGCCTATGACGTACCCGGACGAACTTCGTGGAAGGTGTGCTTTATGTATTTGTCACAATGTTTATCGGCTATAAAGGAACACATTTTATCGCAAAAAGCTCAAGGAATTCTTGCAGTGCGCGGAAATTGACAAGGTGTGATGAAGAATATGACAGCAGGGTTATTGAGAAAAGGGCACTCAATTTGATTTCGAAGTTTTGAAGCGGATAACGACCATCATGAAGAACCTATCATACCGCTGCGCCCGCATTATCTAATAGTACTGATGTGAATGGAAAAGAACATATAATTAATATCATTGTTTTAAGTTGTTGTTTATTAGAAGTGGGGTCGTATCTCCAATCTCTCAACCGCCTCTTTGTAATAAGAACATAATTATCGTCATGGAATATTACAATGATTTTCAGCCTGACACACAACCTGCAGTCCAAGACCAGGACGGAGAACAACAATTCCAGTATGATTTTCCCACTCAGGTGAGTAAGATGATATAGTTGTGTTCACTTGTATGACTATCACTATGTCTTACCAACTCTCACATCTTCATATCATAGCCTGTCGATGATGGTGACAACAATTTATTCTCAGTCGATCACTACACCGACGCTGCAACATACGACGAGAGTATTGCGATTGCTGCAGCCTTTGCTGATCCTGCGCAACCTCCTCAATCACTAGCGTTGCTGCAGCAACAAACGGAAACAAAATCAAGCGGCAAAGAAGAAGATTGTTGGCTATGTGTATAAAAAAGCTCCGGGCGCTCCCAAACGATGGAAATCTAGTTACATTCATTTCTTCACTAATTTTATAGATAGACGGAAAAGATTGCTGAACATGGTAGCAAAGGATGGAGTGGTAAGTTTTTGTCTGAGTCGTTAGTATCTGTCGTTTGCTATGATGTATAATTTGTGATCTAACACGTTTTCAGAGTGAAACATCCAAGGACAACAAAATAAACATGACAGAAGTGTCAAAAGAGGCTTCCAAAGCATGGAAGGAAATACCTGCAAACGAAAGGCAATACTGGGAATCAGTTTCAAAGAAAGACAGGGAGGAATATGAAAGGAAGCTTGGCGAATTCGAGGGGCCATTGGAAGTCCGTACGGACAAAGTGAAGAAAAAGGTGATCAACGTGTGTGTGCATGTTACTATTCGCAGATGAAGATAGCTCGCTCACCTGTATGCTGTATATACTGTCACAGGATCTTAGTGCCCCAAAACGAAGTCCTCCAGCTTTTTTCTTGTTTGTCAAAGTAAAAGGGCCGCAGCTGAAGGAACTCAACCCCAAAACACCTCACGGCCAAATAGTGAAAGAGTGTGGAAAGTTTTGGAGGAATATGTCAGACTCAGAAAAGGCACCATACAGAGAAGAAGAGCAAAATCTTCGTGCGCAATACCATGTAGATGTTGAGAAATGGAAAGAAGCTAAAAAGAAGGAGGAGAAAGAGGCTCAAGAGAAGTTAGAAGAGGAGAGAAGGAAGTTAATACCTTTGTTAGAGAGCGATGAGCCCGAATCTGCTGAAGTAATTGCAGCTGCCATAGCAGCACGACCGCGTGAAAATTTACTGAATCCTCAATATGAAAAGGTGGTGCAACCTGTCTTGGGTTATTCTGACAATATACTCGATAAGCCAAGGACACGAAAACGAAAGAATCATAAAGGTACTCGTGCTGACGATGATTCTCCGAAACGCCCACCCTCGGCATTCTTCCTTTTTGTCGGCCATAATCGACCCCTAATGAAGTTGGAATATCCAGACTTATCATACCAAGATATGATCAAAACACTATCACAAAATTGGAAAGCACTGACAGATGAACAACGGAGACCGTTTCGAGATCGTGAGGAGGAATTGCGAGAGCAGTATTACTTCAAGAAGACTCACTATAAGAAGACCAAAAAGGACAGCATCAGGCTGAAAGGAGGTGTGGAAGATCAGCAGCAGAGTGGAAAACAATATAGTGTGGGGGGTAAGGCAGCGATTCCTGTGGCTCAGACTATCCAAGCACCGCAAGTGGATACTACCGAACAAGTACAACAACAACGTGTTGACGTTTGCCCACTGACAAACTGAGGACGTCCAAGAGGTGCTAATGCACAGCAAGAGATCAATGATCAAGAAGAAATCATGCTGATTATCAGATGATTTGTCATACGCGGATTACGATCCGATTAATGTGACTGCTACCAAACCTGATGGTGTGCAAGACGAGAGCGGCGGAATACAAACCAACAATCAAATCAGTCATCAAGCATCCATTGATTACAGTGCTGTCGGTGGACTACTTTGGACTGTAATAATATATGTGTTCATGAAGTGAAGGATAATGTAAAACTTATTGCATAGTAACTGAGACTCAATCACGGTATGTATCCTTTTTCCTGTTTTTTTGCTAGCCTTCACGTGGAAAGTGGAAAGTGGGTCGGTTTTGCAGCATCACCCGAACGGAAGAAAAGCAACTCGTGTATGATTAATAAATTGTGTTGTTGGTATACGATGATGCGGAGAAGAAGAGCTGCTGTCCAAATGCTTGCATATGTTGCAATTTTGGCGTCTCTCGTCGTTGTCGAAGCAGCACGACGTCCTCTTCCAACAACCAGTTCCACTTCTAGATTTAGAGCTCACAAAATCTACAACATTAGACATAATAAATCTCCGGGGCGGTGCGATTGATGATGGTCGCCGGCCACCACCATCATCACGTGTCTCCTCAAACTACGATGATGTAGGTCGATATGATAGAGAAGGACGTGACAACAGTAGGAGGTTTGATGAATATGATGATAGACAAAGCCGTAACGGAAGAAGATATCCAAATTATGATGAAAGAAACCTCGACAATAATGATGACAAGAAAAGCAAAGGGTGGTTTGGTCGCTCAAAAGAAGAAGCTAACCCATCAGTAGATAATGATCAACAAACAAATCAAGGAGATTTATGGAACAGTAACGGTGCTGGACTTCCACCACCTCCTCCGCCACCCCCACCTCCGCCATCTGATGTAACCGGTACTTCATTGAACATAGATATCAATCCTGCAGAAACAGAAAGAACACCAATTCATTACAAGTTTCCTACAGCTGAAGTTGCAGCCGATGAAAGGAGGGTAAAAGACACTGCAATGGAAGCAACGATGGATAAACGAAGCGATGACTTCCGTGGAGATGCTCCAGATATTCCCTTTATAGAAGAGGACGAGTTAAGTGATAGAGATAGATCACCTCGTAGACGAAGAAGGCGGAGTGATGATGAAGATGATGTCTATTTATCTCCAAGAAGAGATGCAGTTACAACATTCATGTCCACAAAGAAAGGAGCATTCAAAGTTCGGCTTGGTAGCGTCATTGTCGGTGCCGCACTAGGTGGCTTTATGGGAAAGGTAAGTCATCGTGTCACGATGTGTTTAATGTTCAGTTTGTGTACATGATGGTCTGTCTAAACTTGCATCCCAATCAACAGTCACTATTGAATGATCCAGTACTAATGTCGGTCATAATGGCAGCTGTGCTGTTTGTAGCTGGGTTCCTACGAAACGATTACGGAGAGCTCAGTCGAGCGCTTGGTCTTGCGTTTGTGTTGACATTACAACGAACTACTTCCGTGAGAAAAGACAATCCTACACTGGTCCATATCAAGGCCCTGATTGGACAGGGACCACGCAAACCTTTCCCTCCAGTTGACGCAGAGAGCAGTCCATGGCGTTATGAACCAATCTATGAAGATGATCCAGACTTTAAAATGACATATGTACTGTTGGCAATGGCGTTAGTCGGTTCCTTCTGCGGTGGAAATGTTCCTCTGCTACCTCAATGGATGGGCGGCATCATTGGTGCCGTTGCATTTGCTTCATTCACACAGGGGTCCAATGCACAGGGAGATCTTGGTCGTACCATGGGAATGCGTCTTGTGGGTCTCGTCCAAGTAGTGACGAGCATTAATTCGGAATTGCGTATTCTTGGCAAAGCAGCGACTGTTGGGGGGTTAATATTTGACAAAATGATGATATTGGATCGAAAGCACAGAGTGAAAGATAAGTTTGTGGCGGTTTGCAAATTTGCTTACGATAAAGTGTCGAGGACTGCGAATTTGGTTCAGGAAGATATAAAGGAGGATAGGGGAGATGATAGAAGAGATCGACCACCCAGGAGAGACTATGATGATGATGATGATGACCGTAGAGGAGGAAGGCCTTCGAGGCCAAGAAGAGATTTCGACGATGCTGATGATGATAGAAGAGGAAGACCTCCCAGAAGAGACAGAGATAGGGAGGATGACAGGAGAGAACCAAGGTATCGAAGGCGCTAATTCTTCTAAGAAATGCCTATAATTTGTGCAGTTTGATATCCTCATTGTTGACCGAATGATGCAATTCCATATCCCCGTTCATTACAACTGCAACATTCTCTATCGTTGTCAAGCAGAAGACTATATGTTCATGTTTCACATCTACAACAACACAATCACCTATTTGGCATTGTCTTTACCAACTAGAAGCACCATCCCATCCACCATCAGCCTTCTCTTGAATAGTCGATTCAATCACAACTTCCTGCTCATACATTTCCTCCGTCGGTTGACTAGCCACAACATTTCCCAATTGATTATTGATAGCTTCCGTAATCTTTTCACAATTCTCCCCCTTGACTCCACGAACAACCTCGGTGACACGACCATCGGGATAGATTCTGAATTCGATTTCTTCCATGCTGCCGCTATCGTTGTATAGTTGGGATTTGTTGGTGTTGGAGGAGCAGCGTGATGATTGTAAGTTGGGTGTGACGAAGGCGTTTGCGGCTGGTGGAGCTACAAATGCCGCGAAGGCAGCCAACATTATTGATGCAGTGATTCTGAACATGATGATGATGATGTGATTCTTTCTTCCTTTGTGAATAACTAGATATGACCACACTGTGTAATGCTGAGCTCTTTATCTCATGTGCAGCTTCTTCAATGAAAGTGAAGAATGGTCTTCTGCAATCTGCGTGCTGGCTGTGCTAGGCAGAATCTTGGCGCAGCTATGCAAGCTTCGTCAACCGCTCAGAATGCAATTGCTAGCTTTCTAGTGTGCACAAAAATGAAAAGGCGAATTCCGGGAAGTATCTTTTGGATCTTACTTCGTCATCTCATTATCATCTGCTTTTCAAACAGAACAATTGCAACAATGACACCATGTTCAGTTGTTAGCCAAGTTTCAGTTGAGTTTTACATAATATCCGATAAAGAAGATGATGTTGATGTTTTCCTTAGCAGCGGTTTTGTCAACCGTTTCATCTGATGCATTTGTTACGCCCTACTCAAGAAGAATCATCCATACGACAGGAGATGTCACCCTAACTTCATCAGGAAGCGATGACAACAACGAGCCAGTATTTTACGATGACTTTGGCGATGCAGACTTTGGAGGTAGCAGTACCAGCAGCATGCCATCTCAATTGATGAGCAACCTCTCATCGCGTATGAGCGATACCAAGAATTTGGAAGCCACCTATGACGCAAAGTTGGCACGAAACTGGCGCAGAGGCAACTGGGGAGTGCGGGGATTCGGATTAGAGAAAACTTCTGCTTCGGGGAAACCTGCAATTGTGTCGGTTGTCGCGGCGCCTACGTCATCTGCATCTGTTGATATCTCGCTTCCGCAAGATAAAGCACTGGGAGAAGATCGCAAGGTGGCTGTTGGAAGAAGTGATGGATCAATATTCATCATTCAACTAGGTTCGGAATATCTGACGAGTTTTGTTTCCGTGTCTAATCCAGATAAACCTGCAACTAGTCAATGGATGGATGCAGCTGATGTTGAAGACAGGAGCAACAATGATCGTCCAAAGACGAAATTTGGAGATGGGGGAAAAGTCAGCGATGCCACTGCATCACAACAACAACAACAACCACAGCCATTTCAAGTTATTCATCAATTCCAAGCAACAGAAAAAGAAGAACCAATTCACAACTTGGTATATCATGACACTATTGAGGGCATACAATTGATTTGCACAGCTGCTGGGGAATCGGGAGCAATCAAGATATGGTCTCTTGACACAAGTGAGTCAAGATCTCATGGAGAAGAGTTGGTTGCTGCTCTTGTAGATGTTCATTCCTCCAAAATTGTATCATTGAAAGCAATGGTCATTCCTTCTCACCATGCTGCAGCGGATGAACGCAATGTGCTTTTCTCAGCTTCGGCAGATGGAACTGTGGCACTTCATGATTTAGATAAGAAGGGGGAGTTGATTTTTTCATGTCAGTGTATTGACAAAGTGAAAAATGTCGGTCAAGTCACCTGTGCAGACGTATCAAATCCAACGGCATGGGATGGAGGCTGTGATGAGAATGACAGAGATGTCATCTTCTTGGGCACTTCCTCTGGATATGTTGTTGGGTATGTTGCTGAAGAACTAATGACAGCTGCAGCAAGTAGCGAAATTAGTGATGAGGTATGCCCAGTGCCGAGTATTCAATTTCGCGCTCATGGTAATGACAGTGGTGCTGGAGAGGCAGTCACAGCTATTAGATGTGGTGGTCATGGAACTATTCCTAATACCGCTGCTCCAACTGTAGGCACATCGAGAATGACATCGAAGATACTGTTAACTGGTGGAGAAGATGGAGCAGTGAAACAGTGGGAGATCCTCGCCCAGCAGTCAACGTTTGGCGTAAGGTTGGAACATTGGCCCAGGATGTCTTCACAGCGAATGAAACGGAGGCATCATCTCTTCAAGGGGCATCATGGTGCAGTCACGTCGATCTCCCAACAAAGCATGTACGACTCTTCCAAGTTTCTCACCAGTGGGAACGATGGATCGATAAGAGTATGGAGCGCAACCAATGGCGAGGAGCTTTTTACTATGGATGGCTTCACATCATTTGTATCCAGTCTCGCTTGTCTCGGTCGAGATTTGCTTGTTACCGATGGTTCTGGACAGTATGTTTGTGTTCATGACTTTAGTATTGACGATGACTTGGAGGCTGGATACGATTTGGATTGGTGAGGGCCAGCCGGGACAATATGCATAACAATTGTAAACAACTCGAAAAAGAACGCTGCAGCTATTATTAAATTACGATATTGGCAGATGATCGATGCACCTCATCGCATCATAGATGTCATGCGTCCAATTATTCCACGGTGGCTGCTTTTTAAGCAACGCGTAGAACCATTCTGCCAACTTTTTGACGTGCTGCTGTACCTTGCTCTTTGCTTCGTCATCGAGGCCATTTTTATTGAAAGCAGAGTAAAAATTCTCTATTAGAAGCGTGTGTAGCATTTCCTTTCCATCTTCTTCCTTTGCACGCCAGATCTCACTCCTTTTGTTAGTAACAAAACCTTTCCCACGGCCTTTACCAAGCATCAACTGTTCAATGACAGAAGGAAGTAAAATGTTCAAATCGACATCAAGGCATGGCCGTTGCGGAGGAGTTGGCCTTGGAGATAAAGAAGATCCATTTGAAAAATCAATGGCAGGGTAGTCAATAGACCCTTGAGAATTTCCATCTATATCGATCAGCCTGACTTGTCTATAATCTCGAGATACTAAAACGTTGTTCAGATGATTAAAGTCAAAGGCTTGAACTCCCATCAGAGTCAAGTCGCGGAATGCATTCAATAAGCTAACAAGAAACACCTTGACAGAGGTTATAGTGAATCCAGATTGAAGCTTTTGTATTGCACGACGCTTCTCGTCCACCTCAACGCTGCTTGGAATTGCAACATACTCCTCCATAAACTCACGCATAGTGTACGTTGAGAACTCTTCCTCGTATTTGCTCAATAACATTAGCTCGAACTTGTACTCGTTTTGGTTGTACGCATTCGTCGACAAGCCGAGACCAAGCCCGTAAAAGTAGAGAACCCTCTTGTCAGAGTTCAATAGATTAGCTAGTCGCAATCGCTTTGCAAGTCCTGCTTCAGAGGAGTTTTGAAGAAACGCAAGCATCTTTGCCAATGAAAAGGGCCGTTTAACGGCTGCATCCCACTCTTCAGTCGTATCCTTCTTCGCTATACTATCAGACACAGCATCGCTTTGAATACTCATGCGCCGTGAGGTTTCGAGACCAATATTCACGCGAGTCCAATTCTCATCTCTATGTTCACCATCAGGTGTAGTATGACTCAACTGAACTCTATGGACGATGGCGTTCTCGCCCATCCCAAGGATGTCACCCTCTCCAAAGCAGAATTGTTGAAGCGTGTTTGACGACTTTGACATCATCATAAAGGCTCGTTTTATCGCGAGGATCTTCCGCAAAGGAGAAGACGGTGGGTACAGATGACGCAAGCGCTTCTCCTGTTACAAAATCCCATGCGCGCAAGTGGGTGCTTCTTAATGTATTTTCCAGCAACGTACTCGGTGCTCCTGAACGTTCTTCATGACAAAAGGTCCATGGGACTTGATCTACACTCAGAGCAGGATCTTCTTCTTCTTCATCGTCATCGTCATCGTCATCCATCGCCTTTAAACTATCAGAAGACATTTTGATGAGATCTCAGTCGGTAACCTAACCACAGAGAAAATCACAAGCGCAAATCGACATTTTTCATTCCATACCACATGAGGCAAGCCGTTGATAATTCGTGTTGTCAGACCAAACATTGATTTGATGCGCTTCAGCTGTACTTTCAACTCAACAGCTTCAACCTCCAACGGGATATCATACATATCATCATACCCAAACATCGCCATCACGACCCATGCCTTGGCAACTTTGCAAGGGAGAACATCACGAGATAATAAGTTGTCGTTGGCATGTTGAATCAAGCACCTCTTCAGTTCAGGGATTGTGCACTCCCTTGGGATCCTAACTTCCATAGTAAAGAGACCGGGGATTAAAAGTTCTATCTCAACTTTTGTCCCAGCCAATACGTCATATTCACTTTTGGAACGAGTAACGTGAGTTGATATTGGTCTACCAGTGATGGATGTTAGTTTTGATGCCAAGCCATTCTCATCTTCAGCAATACGAATCTTCTTTGCTTGCTGTAGTGCCTTCAAGCTTTTATTCGCTTGTTCGTATAGAGTCCAGTGCGATTGAAATTGATACCTAATCGCTGCACCTTTGGTTTTCAGATTGTGCAAGATGGACTCCAACTCTACAATCTGTCTTTGAAAGCCAATGTTCTCCAACACAAAAGGTCGTTTATCAGCACAATGTTTCAAACATTCCTCTAGAGGCTTCCCATGCATAATCATCGTTGCGACTGCAAGCGCTGCCGATCGATTTTGTCCGGCAACACAAAAGAATAGTATGTTACATGGATGATTTTTGGTTGTTGCTGTTTCTGCCGTTGCATCTTTCTTTCCAGCACGTTGTTCATTCGCATAATTGTTATTTTGACACCGTATGTCGCAGAATAGCTCACTTGCAACTTCAAGATGCTGGCTGCAAATATAACTCTCTTCAATGTTGTCACCGCCATTAGCAATCTCCTTCTTTTCGTGCAGTATCGGATAATCATAACTGTCACGTCTGCAATTAGTAAATGCGTATCTGATGCCACAGTCTTTCAATTCATCCACGGGAAGACGGGCAATTCCGCCGGAAGCGCAGTTGAGAACGGCTGCCACGTTCATCGATTGTAGCAGTGGAAGATTTGAAGCATGTCGGGCACTTCCAATAATAATGCCTCCTACTCCACGGGAGGCGTCAGGATCAGCAGGCTCGTGAAATGGAATCAGCGCTGGGGTATTGTCATCCCAAGGTTGCTTTGGTATTGGGCGTGCTACATGTTTGCGTATCAGATCAATGCGAGATTCAAGCTGCTGCTCGTTGAATTGGCTCATCGTTCCTTATTTCCTTCCTTATTTTCTATCCTCACTACTCCTCGCAGTGTTTCGCTATCCAGATTCTCTTGGATCTCCTCGCTGTTGCCGTTGCTGTTTGTTTGTGTTTGTGCGGAAGACAATGGAAGGTTTTATCTACCCATTTGGGCTGAATTACAATGCAATACGCACTCAAACGCAATGGTAAAACCCATCTTCCCTCTTCCCCTGTGAAGAAAATATAGTTATGGATTGATATATGGTACATTCCATCGACTCGCTCTAATTTCACTCTACATATTTGAATTTTCACTCATTTGAGTAAGTAATTAATTATAATATACCCGATAGGTACCCAAAAGAATTAAACTTCGTCAATCTATAATATAAATTTTCGTTCTGCATAGGCATAGACTACGCCCTGACTACACCCACCATTGATGGTGGCTCAAGCAATCGCCTTGTACAATACACGAAATGAGGGGGTGCATGGATCATTAGCTTCGTCGTTCGTCATCATACTCCGCCTGCAGCCGTAGCATTTGTCCAACTGAATGTTAGCACACAAGATGTGCACCGTAGTCAAAGTAGACGTGATAATTGCAGTCCATAATGCTCAAGAAACGATAGAGGAGACGGTCAAGTCGGCCATGCATCAGGAGATACCTGATAACTTACTAACATCACTGTCCAATGTAAAGTTTGATGTTGTCGTCTGCTGTTACAATGATGCATCGACTGACAATAGCATTGAAATGCTATACACACTGAAAGAAGAATATGGAAATAATGCATCATTACATCACGATGAAAGCAAACTAATAATGAACACAACACTGTTGGTAGGCACCGCTGCAGAAGGAACATCATCACGAGGGGCAGGATATGCGCGGAATCAGGCAGTCAAGTTACGAGGCATGAATACTTCACATACAAATAATAGCACTGATGATGCGAAATGCTTTCATTTCTTATGCATCTTGGATAGCGATGATATCATGCATCCAACAAGAATAGCAGAACAAACGTACGCAATGATGTCGCTAGGATATGGACAACATGGGAAACACTTGAGTGAAAAGGCATTGATGGGTTGCCAGTTTGATAGAATACCAAGAGACTCCACTTGGCACTATGCAACATGGGCTAACTCCTTATCAGATAAGAGAGTTGTACTTGAGCAATTTAGAGAGTGCACATTGTTACAACCAACTTGGTTCATATCAAAGTCGTGGTTTAAATCGTTGGGAGGATGGCTAGAGGCACCCATGAGCAACGAAGAAATGAACAAGTTAAAGAGTGCAGATTCGTCAAACTATTATAGATTGGTTCACTCTTCAGAATTGAGAGAGACAAGCCCAGGCGTAATGTCACAAACACTGAGACTTGCTGAAGATACTCGACTATTCTACGCTCATTTGCGTGCCGAAGGGACGTTACACTTGCATAGAACGTCAGCTCCGTTAGTTTCGTATCGCCACAGAGTTGGAATGTCACAAAGTTCTGGCACTCCGCGAAAGTTGCTAATGCAATTACGAGCAAAAGCGTGGGAGGATATTGTTTTCTTTGGTAAGAAAGGACCTGACAATGAAACTGTGTGGTCTAAAAACGGATTTGCAATATGGGGCGCTGGTCGTGATGGAAAAGACTTTCTCAAAGCATTATCTCCAGAAGTTGCTTCTCGAGTTGTCTGCTTTGTGGATGTTGATTCTAATAAAATTGAAAAGATCAAGTTCTACGATAATCCTACGATTGGACGAAGGATTCCGATTTTGCATTTTTCGTTGCTTGCCAAAAATGCTAACAAATGCGTGGATAATGTCGTATTTGGACGAGTCAGTAAAGAGAAGAAGAATGGCGATGCATTTGATACTAATAAACAAATAGACACTACTCGTAAGTGCGACGAACCAAAAAGGAAGAAGCAAAAGACAAAATCAAGACATGAGGAGACAATTGATCTGAGTGTTCTACAAGATTTACCTGTTGTTGTCTGTGTTGCCATGTATCGAACTAATGGAGCACTAGAGAGCAATGTTGCTTCTATTGAACGCGTGGAAGGCAAAGATCTATGGCACATAAGCTAACGTCACAGATTTGCGACTAAATATAAATATGATGGCTAACCATAACGAGGCCTCCTACAAGTACATTATTCGAATGCGATACATTTCATGAAAAGATTCCTAAGAGATAATATCGTATCAAAAGCAACCATGTAAGTCAGCTGATGAAGCTCAATGCTTCGGGCGGCCGCCAACGCCACATTCAACCACCATGATATCTGTAATGCTGCGAATATGGCGATAAGCAGCGTCTAAAGGCCAATTATGTTGATTAAGATAGTAGAGAAGGATATATGCCACGGCTCAGGCTCTTTGTATCAGTAACAGCGTAGCTACAACGTTGTGTTGTAGGTGACCTGATGAGGCACCTGAGACGTCCGCCAGCTCCCTGCTCTCCCACCATATCGTATCTCACTCTGTGAATATGACAATCAACTGCTTCTAGTGACCCATTAAAGTTGGCCTTGATAGTACAGATGCATTTGCATCACGGCTGAAGCATTGATTGGACGTATCGACGTCGCTACAACGTCGTAGGTGACCTGATGAGGCACCTGAGACGTCCGCCAGCTCCCTGCTCTCCCACCATATCGTATCTCACTCTGTGAATATGACAATCAACTGCTTCTAGTGACCCATTAAAGTTGGCCTTGATAGTACATATGCATCTTAATCACGGCTGAAGCATTGATTGGACGTATCGACGTCGCTACAACGTCGTAGGTGACCTGATGAGGCACCTGAGACGTCCGCCAGCTCCCTGCTCTCCCACCATATCGTATCTCACTCTGTGAATATGACAATCAACTGCTTCTAGTGACCCATTAAAGTTGGCCTTGATAGGACATATGCATCTTAATCACGGCTGAAGCATTGATTGGACGTATCGGCGTCGCTACAACGTTGTAGGTGACCTGATGAGGCACCTGAGACGTCCGCCAGCTCCCTGCTCTCCCACCATATCGCATCTCACTCTGTGAATATGACAATCAACTGCTTCTAGTGACCCATTAAAGTTGGCCTTGATAGGACATATGCATCTTAATCACGGCTGAAGCATTGATTGGACGTATCGACGTCGCTACAACGTCGTAGGTGACCTGATGAGGCACCTGAGACGTCCGCCAGCTCCCTGCTCTCCCACCATATCGTATCTCACTCTGTGAATATGACAATCAACTGCTTCTAGTGACCCATTAAAGTTGGCCTTGATAGTACATATGCATCTTAATCACGGCTGAAGCATTGATTGGACGTATCGACGTCGCTACAACGTCGTAGGTGACCTGATGAGGCACCTGAGACGTCCGCCAGCTCCCTGCTCTCCCACCATATCGTATCTCACTCTGTGAATATGACAATCAACTGCTTCTAGTGACCCATTAAAGTTGGCCTTGATAGGACATATGCATCTTAATCACGGCTGAAGCATTGATTGGACGTATCGGCGTCGCTACAACGTCGTAGGTGACCTGATGAGGCACCTGAGACGTCCGCCAGCTCCCTGCTCTCCCACCATATCGTATCTCACTCTGTGAATATGACAATCAACTGCTTCTAGTGACCCATTAAAGTTGGCCTTGATAGTACATATGCATTTGAATCACGGCTGAAGCATTGATTGGACGTATCGGCGTCGCTACAACGTCGTAGGTGACCTGATGAGGCACCTGAGACGTCCGCCAGCTCCCTGCTCTCCCACCATATCGTATCTCACTCTGTGAATATGACAATCAACTGCTTCTAGTGACCCATTAAAGTTGGCCTTGATAGTACATATGCATCTTAATCACGGCTGAAGCATTGATTGGACGTATCGACGTCGCTACAACGTCGTAGGTGACCTGATGAGGCACCTGAGACGTCCGCCAGCTCCCTGCTCTCCCACCATATCGTATCTCACTCTGTGAATATGACAATCAACTGCTTCTAGTGACCCATTAAAGTTGGCCTTGATAGTACATATGCATCTTAATCACGGCTGAAGCATTGATTGGACGTATCGACGTCGCTACAACGTCGTAGGTGACCTGATGAGGCACCTGAGACGTCCGCCAGCTCCCTGCTCTCCCACCATATCGTATCTCACTCTGTGAATATGACAATCAACTGCTTCTAGTGACCCATTAAAGTTGGCCTTGATAGTACATATGCATCTTAATCACGGCTGAAGCATTGATTGGACGTATCGACGTCGCTACAACGTCGTAGGTGACCTGATGAGGCACCTGAGACGTCCGCCAGCTCCCTGCTCTCCCACCATATCGTATCTCACTCTGTGAATATGACAATCAACTGCTTCTAGTGACCCATTAAAGTTGGCCTTGATAGTACATATGCATCTTAATCACGGCTGAAGCATTGATTGGACGTATCGACGTCGCTACAACGTCGTAGGTGACCTGATGAGGCACCTGAGACGTCCGCCAGCTCCCTGCTCTCCCACCATATCGTATCTCACTCTGTGAATATGACAATCAACTGCTTCTAGTGACCCATTAAAGTTGGCCTTGATAGTACAGATGCATCTTAATCACGGCTGAAGCATTGATTGGACGTATCGACGTCGCTACAACGTTGTAGGTGACCTGATGAGGCACCTGAGACGTCCGCCAGCTCCCTGCTCTCCCACCATATCGTATCTCACTCTGTGAATATGACAATCAACTGCTTCTAGTGACCCATTAAAGTTGGCCTTGATAGTA